>VZUI01001623.1:0-78341 GCA_013401135.1 Cettia cetti
GCCGGGCTCGGCCGCGAGGCTCCGGCTGCCCGGCTCGGGCTGCCCGCCCGCGGCCGCTGCTCCACCTGCCGGGCAGCGCCGGGCAGGGGCTCCCGCGGCGCCGGGATGCTCCGTGCCCGCTGCCCGGAGCGCCGCGCCGGGGCCGGGCGTGCGCTTGGGTCTCGATTCGGTCCTCAGCGGCGGCAGCGTGCCGTCGGTGCCTGCGCTTCTTCTGGGAGCGGGAATTCCTCACGAAAGCGAGATCTTCTGGGGCTTTGACCGGCGCTCTGTGCGCGTCCCTGCTCGTCGTCTTGTCTCCCACATCTGTCACTCCCCGGCTGCTGTTTGCCCGTTGGGGTTGGTTGGTTTGTTCGCTTTTTAAAGATGCACTGGAAATCTTACAGGTCAATTTTCGGTTTTGTCGTTGTTCCATTTGAATATATATAGTAGTATATCTTATACTTTTGTTAGGAAACTTAGTGAAAGAGAACGTGTTTAAATATCAGCCAGAAGAACTGAGAATTGTTTGATCCTTATATGGAGAGGCTGGATAGAGCTGTTCCCTGCTTCCATGCAATCGGCAAAGCAAGGCATGATATTGTAGTGAAGTATTTTCTGTGCCCACGGAGTTGGCATAAAGTCAGTTTTGACTTCAGCTGAGTTGAAACATTGAAGCTTTGATTTCTGAGCATACACGTGTTGTTACTATCATGGCTTAACTTGAAATACTGATTTATTTAATTTTTTGTCAATAGAGTGAAAGGTGGAAGAAATACCTGACTTTTTTTTTCTTGAACACCATATTGAAGCCTTTTGAAAAGGAACTGTTGTCATGTTTGGTATTTGTATGGAGATGTGGTCTTAAGTATATTAAATATAATATTAAATATGTATGTGAAAATGCTAATAGTAGGCAGCATTCTTCTGAATGAAACCAAAAGTAGGTTCCTGACCTGTATGTCTCTCAGAGCTTTGTATTTATTTAAAATTGACTCACTCCTGTAACAGCTAACAACATTAAAAACTTGCTCTGTGATATCGAACCACTGGTTGTGCAGATACTTGCATGTGAAGCAGTTTGTTACTAAAATAAACACAGGCATAAGGGCTTTCAGGATCAAGGCCAAGTTCGAATAAAGGGGAAGCAGTGCTTGCAAATACTGCTAGCAATTGCAGAAACTGCAGTTGGGAGATGTAAGTGTATCATTTGGACAAGTTTCAGTGAGCATTTCCAATGGATGGCCTGTGGCTGATCAGAGTCAGGGCCGTCCCGAGTCCTGTGGAAGGTGGCGTGTCCCTGCGAGCAGCCTTGTTGGAGGAGGCTGGAGGCTGCTGCTTATTGATGTTTCTGCACTAAGCTTTTGCAGATGGCTCGTTATCCAGATACCTGGGTGGATGTTGAAAACAGTTTTCTGCTTCTAGGACAGAAGGGTAGCCTGAGGATGACACCAGATGCGTCACTGGGTGTATGTTTAGGCACACTGTACTGCCTAGAGGCCCGCTGCTTTGGGAATTGTAGGCTGTCCTAACCAGTGCAGAAGGACCCATGTTTCTACAGCAAAGCAGGAAGTAGCAGATATTTTTGTTTATGGAAATACTGCTCTTGGATGCTCCATCTATTTATGTCACCAGAGCAGGGACCATCCTTGGAGTGAAGGACTTTGGGATAGTTGTCTGACTGGCAGGAGGATGCCTACCCGAGAAGTCCCTGGTCCAAATAGACTTCTTGGAAACATAGGCATAGCCCTATGTCCATTGCAGATTAGTTTCCTGTTCTTTTGGTTGGTTCTTACTAGAAACTGTAGTGTGACAGTGTGTAAGGAGGAACCATTAGAATGGCATGCCTCCATTTCTGGGCTGTAGGTGGGGGAAGGAATATGATTGCTGCCAAATCACTGAATCTTTGACAGAGATCTGCATTCACGTTTTCCTCAGATTCTGTTACCTGACTAACTTAGGCCCCAGTGTAGCGAAGCACTTCAGTGGAGGTGTGCAAAGGCTTCAAAAGGAGCGTGGTTAATTTTGTTAATTCTTTAATTCTTCAAATCACAGTGATAGTACTGCAGTTTAGCTGAACAAACGAGCTGTACACTTTTGAAAAATCACCAAATGATGAATCTTTCATCAAATAAAATGGTGGTGTTTCAGATCTTATCAAGGATCTCTTCTATCATTAAAGTACGAACCTAAAAAGAAGGTCAAAGGGAAGGTGTTCAAATGAGTCTTTTTCATGTCTCCCTTTCTACAGCAAACTTGGCTGGATTTACAGACTGCTCCTTGAATCCTCCAGAGAGGTGTCCATGTTTTAACATCCGTTATTGGTGTGTAAATAATTCTTTGCTGAGAATAATGTTCAAGCAGTAACAAATAGCTGCTTCCATCTGGAATTTCCAATTGCAGAGGGCTTCATGTGAAACGGGGTTGTCTGTTTTATGCAAACCCAGTTATCCCCGTTCAACCTCAATGGCTGAGTGAGCCCAGTTTGGGTTGTCCTCCTGTGCAGAGCAGCGTGAGGGTTGTCTGATCTGTTCCCTGTTTTAATTTGGATGTATTTGCAGCTTTTCTTCCAGTCCTAGTGCAGCAGTCTCAGCTCCCCAGCCAGCATGTGCTGCAGCTGGAGTGGGTATGGCACTGCTGTGGAGAGGAGCTTGGATGTGCTCTGACGGGGCTCCAGTGTGAGCGGCACTTTCCATGGACTATTAAATGTTTGTCTGTTGCTTCAAAGAAAATGTCAAGTTTTGGGGACAATCAGTGGAATTTGTTTCCTTTTGCATGAAATTTTGGTTGTTTAAAAACTTTTCTACATTCCTTCCTTCTCCTTCCTTATTTTTGTGATGGTGTGTTTTATTTTATTCCCTCCAAATCAGGGGACACTTCTCTCTTGATTGTAGGATAAAGCTGGTAGGGACAGTCCTTTCTGGAGGTTTTTGCGCAAGACATAGCCTCACCTTTATTTATACAGAAATCTAGGAATGAATATTATATGGGGATGGAATGAATATTATATGGGGATTTTGTAGCCATTTAAGCAGTATGTTTGGACTGTATCTTCTTTGGCATAACTAAACTGGAGAAGTACTGAGTAGTAACTTTTCAAACAGATTGCACCTGGCAGAAAAAGGCAGCCATTTCTGAAGAAGTATGCATGACCTTTCAGCAGAGCTATCCCACTGCCATTTATCTAAATTACGTGGTGTTAAAAATACAGCCAAACAAGCCTGGCTCTTTGTTAGCTATGTGCACATTCTGCTTTGACAGGCTGAAATCTAATTTTGTGATCATATCACCTTATCTTTTGTCCTTTTGGATGAGGTCTGATGCAAGTGTTATTTGACAGTAAATGTGTTCATCTGTCAGATGCAAAACGATATTCTAAACATTTGTCTTTCCCTCTTTTTTTGCCTTCCTTTCTGGGAACAGATTTCATAGAAAATGTTTACATAGCTTCGAGAAGCAGGAAGGAGCCCAAGTGCCCCCAGGCCAGCGAGGTGCCCGAGCACAGGCCGCAGGTGAACAGCATAACTGTTTCCAAGAAACGCAGCTGGCTGCAGCAGAGCACCCACCGACAACCACCTCCTCCTCCTCCTCCTCTGGAAGAAGAAAATGCCTGTAGGGAAGTGCACGGGGCTGTTGTCCCGGTACCCAGATCTCCCATCCCGCTGCCTGAGCCCGCAGTGCCGTGGGCTCCCTCCACGTCGGCGGCGGGGCGGGAGCGCCCGGCGCGGAGCTGTGCCCTGCCCAGCCCAGCCCCGCCGAGGAGCGCTGCCCTGGACTGCGGCGAGGATGGCGACGCGGATGATGAAGGAGAAATATGGTACAACCCGATCCCTGAAGATGATGAGCCCGATTTGCCCGGGGCCCACCCTTCTGCTGTGAATAGCCTTGTTGCTGTCAGCTCCCCGTCAGCTTGGTACAAAGCCCACCCTGGGGGTGACTCTGGGATGGCTGCGAGTCCCCATGAGGGTCCCCCACGCCCTGTGGAGGGCACGGGGAGTGCCGGCACGGCGCAGCCCGGTGAGGGGAGTCAGGCGGATGCCGCGCAGCCCGGGGAGCACGCGCAGCAGCACCGGCACAAGTTTGCCTGCAAGGCTCCTGGTGTGCCAACAGCAGAGGACAATCCTGCCTTCAAGTGCCTTTCTACAGGTAAGAGTGTTCAGGAACATAAGTGTTTGGACCTCTGTTGTCTTTTAGAGGAATAATAAACCTTTATTTCTCTTTCTCCGCCTCTGACGTTATCAAGCAGATTTTTGGTGGAAATGCATGTCAAGTGCATTGAAAGTGACTCAGGTTTTCAGACTGATGCCTGCTAAGTGCAGAGGTGCACAGTTGTTTTGCAGTCAGTTTGTTCATGGCGTGTCCAGGTGTGGTCGGCCTGTGTTCTCTTTGGCCGCCGTCTCACTTAAGACAAAGGTTTTATGGAAGGAGCTTGCTGAAGCCCGGTAATGTGAGGACACACTGGGTTTCCTTTGTCAGCTGGTGTCTAGCCCTGGCCTTGGATTCCTGCCTCAAAGCTACTTAATGTCTGCAGAAGTTTCTTTAACTTGCTGTCTGGGACTTTTTAATAAAGACTTTTTGGTAGACCATATAAATGCTATTCATCACGTCGCTTTCTGTAATTACTGTCTTGATGACTGTCTCAGGCTAATCTAATAGACTGGAGAAGAGTGGTTTTCACTTTTAGAAGCCAGCTTCTTTGTTCCTTGTTATCTTTGGCTGAGTGTTTGATAGTCTCGTTTCCATAATTCCATTAGTGTGTGAATTCAGCATCATATTAAGGATTTTTCCCAGTCTGTTAAAAATCCCCAAACAAATATAAAACCACACCAAACAAAAGTAAGTAGAAAAAACCCTCCCAACCCTTTCCAAAAAGGTATTACTTTTAATTACTTACATGCCTCATATTATCTCGACCTTAACTCTAGTGTCATATTCTAAGTTAGAAACAGCATAAAGTTCAGGAGACAGGGAGTTCTAGGTTCCTTTCTTTGGAGAAAGGTTACACTTTACACTGACATCTAAGGGCCTGTATTTCTGCCTGGCTCATCAGAGAGGGCCTGAAACATTGGTGTGGGAGCCCAGGTGTGCATTGCCTTCTGGAGGGGCTTCTTTTTAGGTTGTCTCCATTCAGCCTCACCATCCTGGCAGCGTCTGGCCCCATGTCCCTGTGTGCTGGGAGCTGCTGTGCCTGGATTCCTGGTGTAGAGATTACTTCTGGGAACAGGGTTTGTTTTCAAAGGCACCAGAGCAACTGCTGTAAACAGCAGAAGAAAAAACTCTTGGTCTACTGGGGGCTCACATTTTGTTCTTTTCATGAAAATGCTGCAGATACAAGCATGTTTGTAGTTGTGAAGTGTGTTAAAGTTTTTGGGCATTTATTACAAATAGCTCACTTTATAGCTGTTTTAAATACTTAGACAAGTTTTATTTGCTTGCAAGACAGATGAGATAGCATGTTCTTTGGTAGACTTTTGTCGTTGTTGGGGCTCTAGATGCTTTGTGAGTGGTTATTTAGGAAGGCCGTGTGTGTCCTGCAAACTGCTTGACCTTCATTTAGTTTAATCTCTTTATGCGTGGGTTGCTGTTTCTTTTTTAAAAGAAGGTAGTCCCTTTCTGTAAGAAGAAAAATGTCAAACTTGTTTTCATACTCAAGATACATTTATTTCTGAAAGCAAAGTTGTCCATTTCAAGAGTTTCCTGAAACTGGGAGAGAAGTTATGAATTTCACCTGATCGTTTGTTATGTGTTTAGTTAATCAAAGTATTTCAAATGCAGCTCTACTTCTACGTGTGTTGGGTGGTGATCACACTGAATAGATTAATTGATGATGAAGTGGATCCCTGCTGCTCAGTAATTGGCTTTATTATGGAGAAGTGGCTTAGTTCTTTTTAATCCATTTAAAGTATCTACAGTTATTTTCAGTCAAATTTAAAATGACAGCTCATCCATATAAAATTTCTACATGAAGGGCACCATGGCCAATTTGACTTTATTTGTGTTAGGACCTTGTTTGAATTATACAGCTGGTATGAAATGGATGTCTCTGTTCATAGAGAGCTCGGTACAGTAAGCAGTACCTCCTGTCAAATAAGAAATAAAAGCTTTAGGGAAAAGTCTGCTTACCTTTCTTATTGATATGAGTTATATATGTCAGTTACCATTGGAGCCTAAATGTTAGATTTTGGGAAGCATAGACAGAAAAAAATGGGGCAGTACAAAATCCAACAAAATATATATATGTTTGTTCATTTTGTTATTTGCTGTTGTCTTCCTTGCACAATGGAAACAATTTTACCTTTAAAACCTTAGACATTTTTGCCTTACTTGGATTTCTAACTTTGTAGAGAGAAAATAGTAATGCCTTTTTTTCTTTTTGCTTATTATTTTGAGTCTTTGTTAGACAGGAGATTTTTTAATGAGAAGAATAAGTGATAGAATTCTGTTATTGTGAGTCTTTCCAAACAGAGCACCAAATTGGCATTTCCTGTAGCTGTTACCAGTACAATGGATCATAGTTGTAGAGGTGCTAATTTGTCCCATAGTCTTAATTTACACTGCTGGCTCCTGGTATTAATCTGGTTACTTTCTACAGTAAATGCCATTTATGTTAATAGGATTTGTCAAGTAATTCCTTAGTGAATAATTCTAGCCTTGTTGGCTTTAAAAAAAAAGATTAGAAATAAGGCACCCTTATAGCAAAGCTTGGGAAAATAATTCATGTATTTTCTTTATAACACATACCCAAAAGGTAGGAGTAAGGAGGTAACTTGCTTCCAAGTTATTAATTTAGCAACAGCCCAGCTTGGGCTCTTAGATCCGTGGGAGAAGAATTTAAGTGGAAAGAACTCTGGAGGCTGTTTTTAATTTTGTGTCTCCTTGCACAGGCAAAATGGTTATGATTGGAAAACAAATATATTTTTGTTACAAATGCAATATGAGAAATATTTTAACGTACAATGTTAAACTAAATTTTCTTTATAACTCTTTAGGACTTAACTCCTAACTGTATGTTTTTCTAGATGCGTGTATCACCTACAAATTGTTGAAGTAGTGTTTGTAGTGTTGGCTCCTGACACCATGGACTCTGAATAGTGCATTCTGAAGAATTTGCAATATTTTTGCTTTTGGGGAGGATTACTGTTGGTATTAATGTCTACCTAATGAGTGGAATCATCTCATGTGTCTGTATCTGAGAGACATCCTGATAGGACTCGTGCATTGAAGGTTGCCAGGACCTGGAATGTGCTTTTGCTACTAAAAATGTACTTGAGTTAGCTGTCTGGGTGGAAAATCCTGGTAAGAATCACTGTAAACAATTTCTTTCCAATGTTATGGCAAGTGAAGATGGATCCCATATTCCCACTTAACCCTGATATGTGCCAACTGGAACTTGGCTTAATTCCTATTAAAACTACAGGGCTCTTTCTCCACTTCAACTGTGACCATTATCCTGGTTTCTAAATATATCTTTTGGGGCCAATGCATGCAAATATTTTGCATGCTTACATGTTGCAGGCAAACTTTCAGCAATATACGTAGAGTATACTGGGCAACAAATGCTATCTATGCCTTTCCTTCCACATGTTACAAATATTATTTTTGAAATTTAATGTTTTTTCCCAGATGGAAGATGCTTTGTGGTTAACCTGTTTTTCAAGTGCAAGGGACTTTGGTTTCACAAGACAGAAGTGCATTGATGTGAAATACTTGCATGGTGTTTGAGATGCCAGAATGGTTAGGGATTTGGCAGAAAGATCTCTCTGCTCCCTCTTTCTCCTGCAGAGGTGAAAGCAGTTTTTCGGTGGGTTTTGGGGGAGTTTGTGCACATGCTTTTGGAGGTCAAGGGCTTGTTCATGCCTTTGTCTTGGATTCGTGGGGTGACAATGCCATAAAGACCTGCTGGTGAAAGAAACAACAGGCTGTAGTGCTGTGGAGTGGAAGCAGTTCAATCAAAATAGTTACTGCCTTTTTCAGTTTCTGATTTGTCCTGAATAACTGTTTATATCCTCTGATGGGGAAGATAGGGGTAAAGCTGCTTTTCATGCTGTGAAAGACGCAGTGAGGAGATATGTTTGTGAGAGCAGCCTGAACAGACAATGCTCGGCCCTGCCGCTGTGCTCCACGAGTGCCTTGGTGCAGCTCCAGCGTCTGAGCAGAGCTGCCTGTGGTTCTTGTGCAGGATCATTGATGTTTAAAATATCTGGAACAAACTCATGCTGATTTGGAGATGCTGATCTCTTTAAATCTGGTCAGTAAAGTGCTGTTACATGTGCTTGCTCCTCTCTGCAATGAGGTGGATGCTCTGAGGATCACCACCAGGACGAGGAGCAGGCACTGGTCAGCCCCTTCACCTGAGCCATGGGGGATTGTGCTGTAACACCTCCCATTTCAATTAATGCACTCTTTTAAGCAATGTGTTTTCTGTCTTTTGCTTCTATAAAAGTGATCCCTGGATTGATGTGTCCATCACAATTCTATTAGTATCAGTATGTATAGTAATCAAAGTAATTTTGCCTTTACAAAATTCAGAGTTGGGGTTTTTTTACCATTTTAATAATTTCTCCATTCCTTGACTCTGAAGCATTATGTGAGATAGGGACTGCACTGGTCAAAGTAGTCATTTATATTGAGGCAAAAAAGACTTTTCTTTACATGTTAAAAGCAGAGATTCTTCCATTTATTTAGAGAAGTAAGATGTTACATATAAGTAATTGCTTTCTAACAAAGTTTTTTAAAGTGCTTTTTAGTTTCTTAATTTTCTTTTGCTCAGTTGCTGATGCAGATAGAGGTGATGTTTACCTTACATCTTAATTAAGTTTCTTCAGTTTGATGTATCATGAAGTGTTCTCTTAATGCCATTTACAGTTCTGCTCTGCAGTTTTATATCAGAACAGGTCTAGAACTGTGCCAGCACCTGAGAAACTTAACAGCCTTTGACATCAGTAGAACTGATGTGCAATTTCTGTCAGTTGAGGATCCAGATCAGTATTTCTTGTGGGTTCTACCACAGAAAAACAGTAGCCCTCTTTCACACATTGTTTGCTACAAGAATAAGGTTGAGATATTTGGCCTCTTCTATTTTGATTTGCTGCATTTTCACTTTTAATACATTAACTCAGCACTTCCATTAGGCATGAGAGTGGCTGTTTGATAGTCTTCAATAGTCTGGTGTAGTAAGTGAGGGATAGCTTTCTGACCAACTTATTCACCTCCACTTGTTGCTCAAAAATAAATTGTGGATTTTCTGAGTAACTTTAAAATAACTCAGAAACTGTATCTTAAGCAATGAGGAATGTGACATACATAACAGGGTAGTCAAATATGCCTGTAAAACAGCATGTCTTGCAGGCAGTGTGTGTGACAGTGATATATGTGCCCAAACACATACAAGCAGTGTTAATCAGGGTCAGACAAGCATGTTTACTGTGCTAAATCACTGCATATGTCTGGCAGGGGCTGTGTTGTAAGTGCTTGAGTCTGAGCCTCTCTTCCTTTGGCAGTGTTGTGTAGGGGCAGGTCTGCTTGGAGAGGACACTAGTGACTGTCCTGTGGACATCTGGATGGATGGGCTGGGAGAGCAGCCTGGTTTGTGAAGCACTGAGGGCTCTTCGTGTTTCTGTGGTCATGGAAAGGCTTCATGCTTTCACAGAGCCACAGTGCTGAGCAAAGTAAAAGGTGGCTTTATACTCAAGCTGGACCCAGAGCTGATGTTACACACAGTTGCTTAGGGTGTCAATTCATTTTGACTTGAGTTGCATTGTCCTCTAAAAGCTTTTTTTTTTCCTGTGTTCCTACTGCTTAAGTATCAGAAGGCACAAGGTACATGTATTAAAGACTGTACAATAGAAAAACCCAGGCTGGAGAGGGCATCAGATGATCATCTGGCTCACCCTTCAGTGGAACAAGGAGCCTAAATGAGACTACATGCCACCACCCCCACCCCATGCAGTTGCAGCTTGGAAGCCTGCCTTGGTGAAGACACTACCACGTCCCTGGTTGTTCCAGGGATTGAGTAATCTCACTGTAAAAAATATATGTTACATACACATGTAGATGGTCAGCTGTGTACGTAAAACTGACCATCCCTGTCCTGTCCTGGTGCAACAGGTGCCTCTTATGTTTTGTCTTCTCCTACCAGCCTTCTGTAAGGATATTTTTCATGTCTAACTGCTGTTTGCAGCACAGTCTTGTAACTTGGTTGAGAAAAGAGGTGCAACTCAAGTTTTGCTGTCACCCTTGTGAGAAAGCTGTGTCAGATGGGTAGGCTGGGAAGCAAAGTTTTACTGGACTGTGCTACAACTCCTGCAGCTTGTTCAGAGTTGTCATGTACACTCTTTTAAAATTGCGTGCATACCTCAGCACATTGCTGGCTTTAGTGGAACAACATGTGGCTCAGTGCTGATGGGAATACCATCCTGCATAATACTCGACTGTTAAGTTTCCTCCAGCCACATATTTCACTTTAACTGTTTGGTGCTGAATGCAGCAGAAGTTGGACACATAAAAGTCATAGTGTTAGATTGACTCTTTGGTTTTAATGAGCTGAGGGGGGGAAGTTTAATTTGCTGGCCTGCTTTTCCAAGCCTGTGCCAGAGACTTTTGACAGAAAGGAAAGATTAATGTTAGAGGCTGCAGTGTGGCACTGATTGCTATAGAGCGCTCCACGCCAGCCCACCAGTGGGACCGTGTGGTGATTTGCAGTACAAGGGAAGGCTTTGTCTGCCTTTATCAAACACCACATTTCTAACTAGCTGCTTGCCAGAAAAGCACAGCAGGCGTGCTAGAAATAGCCCTTCCCCTGCAAGGAAACTACTTCCATGAGATGCAGGATTAAATGAATTTTCCTCTCTTCCTCTGGAAAACAGATTCTATGCATTATTCTTTGTAACTGAAACTTCCTTTTATAAAGATACTCTTTTAAGCAACTGTCTGCAAAAGTTGCCTAATCCAAACTTCTATTGAGACTAGAACTAGCCTTTGTGGGGTTTTTCTTGGAAGGGGGCGGGGGGACGAAAACCACAGTAAATGACTTTGGTCAAAGACCAGATTGCCTGATTTAGCTGTTTAAGCTTGGTGAAGTATAAAAAGTAAGTTACAGTCCAATGGTGAAAATTAATTTGAATGCTTAAAGCATTTGTAAGAATCACTTGCTGTGGACTTGAAGTGGTTAGTTTAGAATTAAAGCAGTAAGTCCTTGGCAAATCTGAAGGAGAAACCTTTATAAAGTATGGTTTACTGGGCATCTTGTGAAAACAGCACTTCTTTCTTTTTATATGCTGTAAACAGTCTCCCTTTCCTTGGCTAACCAAGAGGAATGATGGATGGATAAAGGTGTTTGAGTCTTTGTGATCTGCCTAGGCTGATTGCATCACACAGGGTTGGTGTGCTTAGGGGCTCTATAGCACCCCAGCCTGCACAGGCAAGGCTACCCAGTCCTCTTGGGAGTTGCTAACATTTGAGAAATGATAAATTATTTGGGTGACTGTTGCTAGCAAGAGCCACTCTTTGTTTCTTAAGGGAGGGAAAATGACTCTAAGTGAAAGTAATAATGTAATTTTATTAATATCTATTCATTCTGGCCTCAGCTTCCCTCTTGCATAGTTCCTTAACTCAGGTAAATTGATAGATTTTCTTACAGTTATTATTGCCTCATGCTGGCAAAAGTGAGAATGGCTTGAGCAAAACTTGGTATTTGCATTTCCTTGAGTGTTAGAGCGTGAGGTGAACCATAGGTTCCTGTCCGTGTGCAGTACTGGCTTATGTCTAATTGTGTTCTTTAATCAGCTGTTCTTAGTGCTGAATTGAGGGAGTGTTGTGTTTTGGGGGATTTTTTGCTCTTTTTAGCATCAGTGTTTGCTGTTGTTTTTTTTTTTTTCTTTTTGGTACCTTGAAAGGGGGGTGATTTCCTTTGAGGATGTCACTTGGGAACTGTCTAACTTTAAACTCTCTTGTGGGATGGTAGTGCCAGGAAACATGGAAGGTTGCTGGCAGGCAGTGAAATGAGGCTGTGCAGGATGCAGCTTTTGGAAGGAATAAATCTTGCATCCTGCTGCAGAAAGGAGAAGCTGAGAGAAATGAAAGAAAAGGTGTGAGACTGCCTGCATCTACACAGGAGAGATTTCAGGCTCTTTGAGGTAATAGAGGGACACAAAGAGCCATATTCTTTACTAGAGACAAGTGTCATTCCTCTAGATGTGAGAGGAGTGGCAGTGCTGATGTGTTGGCTGTGTAGCTAACTGCAGACAGGGGTGCCTTTGCCGTGTTTCCAGGATTTTTTCATTAAGCTGGGTTCCCTTGCACTTGTGCCCCAGGAATGTGACTGTGTGTGCTTGTATGGAGGATGCAGCACAAATGGGTCGAGCTGAATGCAGTGGGTGCAACTGCTCATTTGTTTACATGTAGTTTCTGGCCCTTTCATTGCCATAAAGCAGAACAAATCTGGCTTTTGATAATGAATTGCCAAATTTGGCTGAATGAGTCAGCAGAGCACAGCTTTCCAAACACTTGTGAGCATCTGACTGAGTGGTGGTTGTCTGAATGAATTGTACTTATCAGGTTATGACAAATCAATGTGTTTTCCCCAAGTTCAAGATTTATTTTTTCATTGCTGAGAATTACAGTTTGAAAATGATTATTCCTTCTCTTTTCTTCTAAAGGGTTTGGAGCTGCTCTTGCACGCAGGACTGATATACCCTCCACAGAGGTTTCTCCTCCAAGTCCCAGTCCCCTGAAAAAAAGCGGATCTATCAACTGGCCTTTCCCTGATAGAATTAAATCTCCTAGGACGGTGAGGAAGCTTTCCATGAAAATGAAAAAGCTGCCAGAGCTGAGCAGGAAGCTGAGTGTGAAGGGAACTTCAAGCCATAGTAGTTCAGATAATCCTCCTTCCCTGCTGAAGGGTAGCTGCCGGGATACAAGCCATACAGTGTCTTTGCCTTCTTCTGGAAACTCAGCTGCAGCTGCCAGCAGGAATGTGATAAGCCGTTACCATCTTGACAGCAGTGTGTCCTCACAACACACCTACAAAAAGAAGAGCTCAAGGAGCTCCAAATCCTTCAACAAAGGTGGTTACCTCAGTGATGGCGACTCTCCTGAACTTATAACAAAATCAGGTAAACACAGACATGAAACCAAGTGTGGGAAAGGAAAGGAGAGCCTTCCAAGTAACGGTGGTAAACCCGAAATAGATATCGATGCCTTCAGACACTACAGCTTTTCTGATCAACCCAAGTGCTCTCAGTACATCTCTGGACTCATGAGCATTCACTTTTATGGTGCTGAAGACTTAAAGCCACCACGAATAGACTCAAAAGATGTCTTTTGTGCAATACAGGTTGACTCAGTAAACAAAGCAAGGACTGCCCTGCTCACATGTAGGACAACATTTCTTGACATGGACCACACATTCAACATAGAAATTGAAAACGCTCAGCACTTAAAGCTGGTGGTGTTCAGCTGGGAGCCCACCCCACGGAAAAACAGAGTGTGTTGTCATGGAACTGTGGCTCTTCCCACTCTCTTTCGGGTCACCAAAACGCATCAGCTGGCTGTCAAGCTGGAGCCCAGGGGGCTCATTTATGTCAAGCTGTCGCTCATGGAGCAGTGGGACAACTCTCTGGACGGCCTTGACGCAGACCGTGAGCCTGTGATGTTTGGGGTAGAGGCTCGAAAAGTTGTAGAGAAGGAAAATGCAGGCTTGATGGTGCCACTTTTGTTGCAGAAATGCATTCTGGAGATTGAAAAGAGAGGCTGTCAGGTACTGTGCATATTTTGCTCTCTTTTGTCAATATTTCTGTGTTGAGATAGCTGTTGTTGCAGTGTAAATAGTGAGTGGAAATGTGGGAAATTAAAAACATCTTTACAAGTCATTTTTTTTCCCTTTGCTGCTTATGTTTGGTGAACAGTAGCCATTGCAATGTGGGAAGAATAACAGGGCTGTGTGCAATCAGTGCTTCCAGCTTGGCCTTTGTAGAGAAGTACACTTGCTCTCAGGAGTTGCTCCCAGCAGTGCTTGAGGGTGGGGATAGTGAAGCAAACCTGCAGCCCCCAGTGTGTAGAGTCACCCTCAGGAAGCAGAGATGAGTTGAGAACTTGAAAATGCTTGACCCCTGGGACATGGATCAGTCTGTAGGGACACACATGTAAATGTCAAAATGATGTGGTTCACTGTTTGCTTCACCCCAAAGCTGAGCCACTGTGCAGTGACACAGTGAGCCCCTCTTTTTGTGCAGTCTGAAGCCAGTGTGCCTAAGACCCATCTCTGTCATCACTTTGTATACAGCATTAGGATGAGGATGAGTCCCTGAGGGGCTGAATAAATTCTTTCCCCACACCACTGCTCCTTGTCTTTCTTCAGGTTGTTCTCAAAATTGGGACTGCTGCAAAGCAGAAGTGCCCAGTGTCTTCTTTTCATCCCATAATAATGTGTTGATGTTCTCTAATGAAGAAGAGTATGTATGAGAAATCAGATGTGGAAACAAATCACTGGTTGTGGATGCTAGGCAAGAGGTCTATTAGGAAGGACTATGCACAGTCCTATGCTCAGATGTTCCCCTTGGCAATTAATTTGAAACTGGTGGGAGGGCTCTTGCCTGCTCTGCCACGGCATACCTGAGCCCTCCTTGTCTTTTGCACCTGTTCTCACTCAGGTGAAATTGAGAAGTAGTGACACCTACCACTGTTACTATTTTAAATTGCTGACAGGTTGGATATGCTTCCAGGTGTGATGAGATTAGCTCTGCTGTTTATAACCCAGGTCACGAACTGTAGAGGTAAAGGGAGCTTCTATGTGGCTCTTTTGCCAAAAGTCATTGCTGATATTAACTGTGCTGTGTGATTTTTCTTGTGGATACTTCTCCTAACATTCAAATCACTGGAAAAGAGAAGTTTTATTCTTTCCAGTATATCTGTCCTATGGTTTCAGCATTTTATTATGGGCTTATTAGCACCTAGTCATGCAAATGATATTGGGTAATCAAGGCAACAGTGGTAATGAAGCAATTGGGATTTGAGTTACCTGAATGTACGCAATGCTTTTGAGCATGAAATCTATTTTTGTATTTGCACAGAGAAAACCAAAACTGCAAAATATACTGTTAACTTCTTCTTATAACCATGTGCTTATCTGAGGTTTTTGACTTTCATATGGACTGCAAATACTGTCACGGTGCATGATCTCCACTTGAATTTCAGATGTGGCATTAGGATACTTTATATATGTGAAAGAAATTGTCTTAGGCATAGACTAGATCATATTCAGTCTTGGGAAAGGGGGAGTACAAATTTTATTGGATAACTTTCCATTTATTTAACCAAGAATTAATATATGACCAGAAAAAAAGTTTTGCTTGCATACTTGCATTCTCATGGTCTTAAGGCAGTACAGGTGGGGTTCTTTCTGGTTTGGTTTTGGATAATTTTTTGTCTTGAGTCCATGGTAGTTTTGAATTAGTCTTTGACTGCTCAGTACAGATGCCTATAATGCTAATTAAAATAAAATGAATATTTTTAAGATTTAGTTTTGTAAGATCATAGGAGTGCTTTGTATAAATGGTGTTGATGAAAATGAAAAATAATGCTAAAATGGAAAATTTCAGTACATGAAAGCACATGATTTAACTGGTAATTCAATTCAAAAGTGGTGCGGGTTTCACTCCTATCACCTTAAGCATGTTAAGTAATACCTGTTTTGTAGAAAACTTTCAATAGAATTTGAAAAACATGGAAGTCAGTGTCTTGTCAACTTTAAAACAACATATTATAGGTGTAATAATGGAGTAGTCATAATTTTATTGAAACTCTGGTTAAGGGTACAAAAAAAATTTTTTTACTATACGGTCTAATACTGTAGGAAAATGTTTTCACTTGTTTTGGGTTTGTGTTAGTTTATTAATTGATTTGTAACTTTCCTCATTTTTAGTATGAAATCAGTTGTATGACTTTTTCTTCTGCTAATGATTAATAACTGTATTTGTACTGCAGTTTTCTTTACATAAAGCTCCAAACACTTCTCACTTCTTTCTGATGAAGTTTAAATTCTATTTTGTATAATTAAACAATTATGCCAGGAAAAATAACGATGATCTGAGTAAGTCAGGTGAGAAGCAAATATATGTTTAATCTGTATTTCTTTCCTGATTCTGCTTCTAAAGCAAAGCATTAAGCCATTGCAGTTTAGAACTTGTGTTATGCCAGTAAAGCAGTGCTGAGCTCGTTGAGTGTCGAGAGAGCAGGAGCATCGTTGGCCGCCTGCTGCACGGCCCCGTGTGCCCTGTGAGGTGTCCCATGCTGCGTGTGCTGCTGCTTTGCACCCTTGGGCTGTCCCCAAACAGCTGCTGGGCTCTCTGGCTGGCACAGCACACCATGGCAGTGATCTGTCCCTGGGCAGGCCAGGGGCTGACGTGGGGCCCTTGTTTGTGCTTGCAGGTGGTGGGTCTGTACCGGCTCTGTGGCTCGGCAGCGGTGAAGAAAGAGCTGCGAGAGGCGTTCGAGAGGGACAGCAAGGCTGTTACTCTCTGTGAGAGCCAGTACCCCGATATTAATGTCATAACAGGTAACACATTTACTTGCTTTTCATCCAACAGAGTTGTGCTGTGTTCCTCATGTACCTTTAAAAGGGTGAAACTCTGCTTTGAACTCTTTTTCTGTTGTCATTTTAACCAGCTTTTAACTGCTGCTGAGAGCTGGCTGGGAATGAGTGCAGTTACTGTGGGGATGTGTAAGTATGGATGAAGCATCAGAGATTTTCAGGGAGGGGAGGACATGGAAGGACCTGCTTTCAGTAACTGCTCCACCAGGTACAGAGGGAAGTGGGAGCCTGAAAGGAGCTGGGGTCCTGGAGCGGGTTGAACCTCTGCCATTGGTTTGTATTGGAGCGGATCTGGAGGAGCTTGGTTGTGATCAGGCACCTCTGCTGTGCTATTGGCTCTGCTCCGTGTGACCCAGGGCTGTCTTGGATCAGCTGTTCTCCCCTTTATGTTGGAGATTGCAGGAGTGATGGAAATAAATTTCCCATTGTATTGTGCAGTTAGAGCTGCAGGAAAGTGCCTTCATCTGAACACTGCTTTTTTAAAAACCTTGCTAAGCTTTCTCCTGCTCCCTGGAGTGGCCCTTTACTTGGTGTCATGCAGCAAGCTCCAGGCACAGGTAAGAAGGTCCTGGGAAGCCTGTCTGTGTCAGCTCCTTACATGGATCTCTTCACAGGAGTTGCACTGCAGAACTGAAGTAAGTTGTTGAGGTTTTTTTGGTTTTCTAAAAACTGGAACAGTTTTGTAACTATTGATACTTGTTATGTAAGCTAAAGCTGATCTAATTTCAGGCATCACTGAGTAAGCCAGTTGCTCTGAAAAATTAGTCAGAAGCATTCACTGCCTGTATATCAAGGGATGGAAAACGTAACAGTAGTTAGGGTATAAATTTTCTGTGCCAAAACCCTTTCTGTAATATCCAACATCCAGCTGTATACAAGAGTTATACCCTGTTTGGTGGTTTATTTCATTTCAATGTACTGGGAATTAATTTTATTCATTACATTTTATAATTATACAACGTTATCAGAAGATAGTACTCAATGACATTTACTGAGTTACATAAACCTCTTGGTTCAGAGTGTGCAGGCAGTCAGTTTGCCATACCTCCCTTGGTTGATTTTGCTGTGGGGTTCAATGTTGTTCACAAGTACCAGCACTCTCAGCAGCAGCAACTTGTATTTATAGAATCATAGGATTGTTTAGGTTGAAAAGACCTTTATGATCATCAAGTCCAGCCATTAATCAGCCAGTGTTTCACTCTGATGTTATAATTTAGCTTTTATAAATTAGGTGTACGGTAAAGGTAAAAAGTATAAATGATCTTTTAAACTGAGTCATTTTCTTCTCATTACAAATAAATTAATGAGAAAACAGGGTGGGAACTTAGATGATCAGATTATTCCATGAAATTATTGAAGTCCTATTTTCTCAATTTTTTTGTCATCAGCTCATATGGTGGGGTAAACCCCCTCTGTTGCTTTCTGCCAGCAGCAAAAGCTGTCTAATATTGATTTATAAGCAGATAAATGGCTAACTGCAATTTGCTTAATGTAAACTTTGGGGTACTGAAAAACTTCGTTGTTACTTTTTATAATTTTAGATGCTAAAAATGGCATTGCACTTCCATGCTACAAGTAATCATTAAAATAAAACAGTATTTGTAGTAATGGTTCAGGAGTATCATGGGGAAAGGATGTAGGAATTTAATACTTACCTATATACAACAGAACCTGGAACACTTCCTAAGCATTTTGATTTTCTGAGCATATTGTACAGTGAGAACCAACCAGAACTGGGTGAAGCCGCAGTCTGAACTGCAGGAGAGTTCAGTGCTACTGCAAAGCTCTCAAAGAGCAGCAGCACAGTCTGACTGATCTTTCCCTCATGAGTTTGTGCTGGGGTGGTGAAATTGAAAAATTGAAGTACACTTTTCCATATACCGTCTGCTGCTGGTGGTGATCTTTTGGTGATCATGCAGGTGGGCTTGGTGGTGATACTGCTGGAGGATACTATCTTGCCTCCAGAGTTTGCATTGCAAGAGTGAAAAGATTACAGCTTTGTTTTCTGCCTTACAGAAAGTCTACTGGGTGTCCTTTAGTTAGCATTCTGTTGCAAGAGTTTACTTACATGCTGCTTTCCTTACAAGGGAAAAAGAGTTTTCAGGAATTACATTTGGAAAGCAGATTCTTTTCCCTGGTAGCCCTGCAGCTGTGCTGTGCAAGTGCCTGCAGTGCCTGTGTCAGTGTCGTGCTGCCAGGACTTGCTGCGGGCTCTGTGGGCTGCAGGAGCAGGGAGGGAAGGGGTGGTGGCATCTGTAGCTTCACTGACCAAAATGCAGCCACTCCAATTACTGGAAGCTGCCTGCTGTGGATTGGTGGGGTAACCTACAGTTTTTGTGGATAACTGAGGTAGCCACTGTGCTTAGTGCTAGGAATAAAAGAGCCCACAAAACTTACTGCATGTGCTTAGGGAGTTGGGTTAAGTGGGAATGTTTCCCCTGATTACTTAATGCTGAGGCTGATGCACATGATTCATACTTCTATCAGCCAAAACATGTGTTTCACAGAACATGAATCCTCAGCATAAATCTTGGCTGATTTGAAGAGAAGTGCTGCCTTATGTCCTTTTTGAAATTTGAGTAGCACTCCTTTCCAAAAAGATGAATAATATTTTTTTTTTGACAGCTCTCCAAAGACTAAAGAATGAACATTTAATGATTAAATCTTGACTTAGAAATACTCTTGGGATTGGCACAGGCTTACACACAATGAAGTGGGCTCATGGATCAGACTGAGGTGTGCAGGCAGTTCATGGAACTGACCTGTAGCCATGTTGTTGCATCGTGTCTGTTGGCATCCACGTGAATTCATATCTCTGCATAGAGCTTGCAATACTCTTAACAGTTCAGTGGGTCAGAAAAATGAGGAATTAATGAAGTGGATGGCAATTTCTGCTCTCTGTCTAAATTTGTTGTGTGTGGTTGTGTCAAAGAGGAATGTGCTAGTGGGCTGGCAGCAGTAGGAAGCATAGACTCAGAGAAAAAAAACCCAGCAGCCTCTTAGAGGGCTAATTTAGCTGAGTGAATAGCGAAAGGATTTAGAAAGGTCAAGGGGCACTCATGGCTCCCAAACCATCCTGTTATCCAGAGCTGAACAGGAAAAAGTCCTTTGGCAGGTGGTAGTTCTATGATTGAGGATGCTATTGCAGGAATTCCTGCTTAATAATTATTAATAGACAGTTGTGTTTAGTATAAACTAATTTGATTAGAACATATAATTTCCTACTGTGAGCTGATTTTGATTTCAGCCTCTGCCTCCAAAAAAAGCACAACTGGAACAGAGAACTTGATAGAAGTCAGCATCTCTGGCTAATGTTTTGCTTATGAAAAAAGGAAAATATCCCAGACCATGTTATACAGCAACCAGCACCAGCATCTGCCACATTTATTTCATAAATATTTTAACCAGCTAATCCACATAGGGAACATGAGCCTCTGAATTCAGGGAAGAAAAAATATTTGGTGGAAAGGGAGGAATATGAGTAAGTTACTAAACAAAAAGTATCCACTTACGTCGAAAAGTACCAAGAGTGCATACTCTTTTTAAAGCAAACAAAAAAATCCCACCGAGCCACCAGGGGAAATATTTTTTCAGGAAGAAATGGTTGTTTGCATATTTTGTGTTCCTGAGGGGATGTTCCCATTTTAAGCACGGAGTGAGCTCCTGGAGGCCGTGTGGTGTCTGCAGAGATGGTTTTGCCTGGCTGCCCCGTGCCCGTGCTGCAGCAGGAGGACCAGGGCACTGCTGCTCCTGCAGCACAGCTTCAGTAGCTGCACTCTGCAAGTGCAGGAGTCTTTTTAAATGAAAATATTTATACAGGTAGAAGACAACTCATACATGCATTCTGCATGTGAAGGGCAAAATGTTAACTTCTGCTCCCTGTACTTTCTTAGAAGTTGCCTTGTAACAAGGCCTACACTGTACAGTTAATTTTACAGCTTGGTTACACAGACTTGAGTTAATGAAAACTGGTGCTTTGTTAAATAGCATAGTGTGATGGTAATTGCTGTGATGTGAGATTTTACAAGGTTGTGAGGAGTGCTTGCTAAAAAAATTCTCAGCCTTTCCAACTTTACCTGTTTGGAGAACAGGCTGCTTTGTTAACTGTAGTACCTGCTTTTAAACAGTTTCTTTTAATCCAGCATTTCTTCCTAACAAAGTATTTAAATGCAATTGTGATCTAGCTAAAATTAGTAGATATTTGTGGCACAGAAAGCAATTTTTTAAGGAAAATGAAAACTGCTGGGAAGCAGGCTTGTTTCCTTCAATTTTTTGTCGGTCATATTGGATATTTCTCCTGGATAGCATCCTCCTATGTCCTTTCCTGAGGCTGCTGTTAGAAGCCTTAATATTTTGTGTTTTTTCATTATTATTCTTCCAGTCACTGAAACCCCTCTCAAAATGGAGTATCAGCCAGGTTCCAAAGCCAGCTTACAAAAATGGGAACACTCAATTGCTCTTTGGAAAGAATAGGCGTTAATGAGGCACTTGCCTGGTTGTTGCAATCCCTGGAAACAGCCTCTCCCCCAGCTTCAGAACATCCCCAGCTTCAGAAATGGTGCAGAATTCCTCCTCAGCGGGGAGGGCTGGGCATTTTAGGCAGTGTCTCCTGTGGGTGTGAATCCCATCTGTCGCAGCAGGAGTGTGTGGTGTGCTGGGGCTGCAGGGTGCCCGGGGCAGCAGGGAGTTGGTGCCTCTCTCTCACGAGGACATGTTTGGTTTGTGCTTGGCTAGATGAGAAGACACCATGTGCTTTGCTGTACGTGCCATGGGCACTGGGATGTTTGCTCATAATTTTATAGCTGAAAATAAACAACAGAAAAACGAACTGCTAGGCTTATATAAAATAGGAGTGGTCATCAAGCTGGACTTTGGTGTTTGTATGAGCTCCTTTCCGTGCACGGGAGATGGACTGCCCTGAGCCCTTTCCTTGCCCCCCCTCACCCTGAGTGCAGGAAGCTTGGAGAGATGTTCACCTGGTGCCCAGTGTCCCCACTCCTGCACATGCTCCAGCCCCTCTTTGCTGTGCCCTTTTGGTGTTGTCCTCCCATCCCTCGCTCCTGAGTGCAAGGTTTGCCACTGACACAGAGGATTTTCTTATGGAATGGGTGAAGTTGATGTGCTTTAGTGCTCCCAAAGATTGCTGCAAAGTGAATCTGCAGCTCGTTAAAGGCAGCTGTTGTGTCTCATTAGGTGTCCTAAAGGATTATCTGCGAGAGCTGCCCTCTCCCCTGATAACCAAGCAGCTCTACGAAGCAGTGTTGGATGCCATGGTGAAAAATCCCTTGAAAATGACAGCAAATGGGTGTGAGAATGACCCAAGTGACTCTGAGCACACAGTAGCCCTTCTGGATTGCCTGCCAGATGTTGAGAAGGTGAGTAGTGTTAGCAAGCTCAAGTAAATCACAAGCTTCAGAAACTAAAGGAACATTTTCACACTGGATACAAAATGTGTCAGAACTGTTTATCAGATCAAGTGATTCACTTGGATTTGTGATGCTCCACATATTTGAAATGCTGCAATGAATTGCTGGATTTGCTCTAGTTTTCATTTTATATTATTTCTTTCAAACTGAATGAAAGGCTGTGATCTCTATTTTTACATGATTAGATAAATGATTATTCCTGTGTGTTGTCCTGTTTCACTTCTGCAGAGCTCTCTGATCTGTATGTTGTAATTACCTGGGCAAATCCATTCCTCTTTCTTA
This sequence comes from Cettia cetti, assembly GCA_013401135.1. Classification (NCBI taxonomy): domain Eukaryota; kingdom Metazoa; phylum Chordata; class Aves; order Passeriformes; family Sylviidae; genus Cettia; species Cettia cetti. The sequence continues at coordinate 22,273 of VZUI01001623.1, forward strand.
AGTATGTGCAATAAAGCTTTTGCTTCCCCTGCTGTGCAGTGTAAGAGAGCTGTTCACTGTTACCTGCCAAATTCCTGTGCAGCAAGCCACAGCCCCTTCTGGGGAGAGGGAGGGAGGGAGGGAGCAAGGGGCCTGCATGGTATCTGGAATTACCTGGAAGCTTGTTCAGATGCCGACATCGTATCGAGGGTTTCTTTATTTTCTAATGTACCTGGATGATCTGTACTGCTTCTGCAGCCTCTCCTCCCTTCCTGATGTACCCTTTTCACTGTGAGAAAACTCATCTGTGTGAAACTGAGTTCAGATAAGAAGCAAACTGAGTTTTAGCAGAAAGTCTGTCTTAATTGGTCTGCTCTGTCGTGGTCAAATACAGCTTTTCTAGTTCAGCACATGGATGTTCTATTCATGGGTGTTGGTAGTAAAACCAGAGCTATCAGCCTTGATCTTTTCCCTCTAGAGTCGTAACCACCATCACTCCTGTCTAGTGTTTGGTTTCCTGAGCAGTATTTTGTTTCTTTAGGCTACCCTGAAGATGCTGTTGGATCACCTGAAACTGGTGGCTTCTTACCACGAAGTAAATAAGATGACGTGCCAGAATTTAGCTGTGTGTTTTGGCCCTGTGTTACTGAGCCAGAGGCAGGAGACCACCAACCATAACAACAGAGTCTTCACAGACTCAGAAGAACTTGCTAGTGCCCTGGACTTCAAAAAGCACATAGAGGTTCTTCACTACTTGCTTCAGTTGTGGCCAGGTATTTTTATTAATCCAATCACAGAAAAAAAGTCAAACTATTGCTGTGTGTATGTACTGTGTGACACTGTACACTAATTCATGGGATGATTGAGCAGCATCAGAATCCTTAAAATGTGAGGTACTATGGCATCACCTGTTAATCTAAAGAAATTATGACAGTTTCTATTTGGGCACTTCACTAAATGGGAAGTGTGTTGGCTTAATTGCTTTCTTACCAGATGGCAGAGTTTGAGTATAATGTAAGAAATAGTGAAAACTATGTAAAAAGTAGTGAAGATTTTATGTGAGTAAAGACACTAGAAAATACAAACCCAATGACATTAAAGTTTTCACATCTGAATTAGAGAGGTTGGAGGGGTTTTGTCCTGCTCTCCAGCTTTGTCCTGATAGGATTAATTTATTTCCGCCCTTGTAATTTGGCAGAATTGAAGACATCCTTAGATTAGAGCTCTGCAACTTCTACTTGTTTATGCAGAGCTTTGCATAAGGAAAAATATTGCTGCTCCATGATGGGTTTGAGGTGACTGAAGATGCTGCTGCTCGCTTGTCAGCTGCAGGTAGGCAGCTCCAAAGCTGCTGATCACCAAAAATGAAAAGAAGCTTTCAGTCAGATGAGTGAGTCTATGCAGGGGAGATGAGGCATGTAGGCGGAGGAAGAGGGAGACCAAGAGCTGTTTGGGCAGCAAAAAATGTGCTGAAACCCTGGGGATGGGTTATGGCATGGCTGCTGTGGTCTACAAAACCAAGTGGAGTGTGCGTTGCTCTAAGAGGGTTGGAGTACGGTAAGTTTTCCTTCACTTGGAAGAAAAAGCTGAGTCCTATCCCTTGGCTTGCAAGAACTGTGCAGGATGTTGTGTTAAAAGGGAGGTATAACACAAGTGCAGAGGCTTGAGTAGCTGAACACCACACAGTGTAAACAGCACCCCTGGGCTGAGTGGAAGGATCACAGTCTGGTCCCTTACATTTAATCATCTGCAGTTTGAGACAGCGTGATAACCAACATGTTGTGCAATATTTTGATTTCCGTACATTTCCAACCGAAAACAAATAGTCCTTGTTTGGTTAGACCATGTAACACTGGCAAGTTATTGTTAACCCATGGCCCTTCATCTTAATGGAGCACAGTCTAAACAGAAGGGGTTTTGTTATAGTAAGGAGTGGGGGGGAAGCAGTGAGAGTTACTGCATGTTACTGTGCAAGACATAAAGTAAAATCCCCTGGAGAGACCTGTAATGTGGATCCATCCAGGAGAAGGACTGGGCACATTTCAGGACTGAATCTTTGTGCTTGTGTGTGGGGAGTCTAACAAGGGGAGGGTCAGATGGTGAACTGCATGGATTTGTGTGCACTGCCTATTCAGTGGTGAATGGGAGTAGGAAGTCTCTGCTGCTCATTACAAGAAGCAATGGTCTGTACAAAATGAGAAGTTTTGCATCTCAGATACTTAGCAGGCACAGGTCAGTGAAAAGCTGTGGTGTTTGCCTTAGGCAGCGGGTAACAGCAGAGGAGCCTGTTAGTAACTTGTGCTGTGCAGTCCTGAGCTCAGGTAACACTGCCAGCAAACCTGTGTGAGTGTAGTCTGCCATGGGCTTGTGGCTGCACAGAGAAATTGCTGCAAGTGAGCTTCTTTAATAGCACAGAACGGTGGGGCAGAAGAAAAGCATGGGGAGCTCAGCTCAGTGAGTTGTCAGCTCCTCTAGGTGTTTCTCACTGGTGGTATTTTTGTTGTGTTTTAACCTCTTTTGCTGTGCCTGCTTTCTGTTACACCTTAGCCTGAATGAAGTGTGTGAGCTGAGCTGTTTGCTTTTCTTTGACCCAGAGCTGGATGGTGATTAACTCGTACAATGATTTTAATTGGTGTTCTGGGAGTTCCTCTTTTTAGAAAGGCTTCTCTGCTGCAATTTGAATCTGGCATGAATCCTCAAAATCGAGATTTTGAATTTTACAGTAGTTTTTCCTAATTATTTTTTATCAAACAGTGGCAAAAAATGTGCAATTTGTTGGCCGTAAGACTGCGTATTTGTGCGTGCTCTTGGTGGGACGCGGAGGCGGGACAGTGTGCATCTGCCATGGACTCTTTTGTTGCAGCATGGATTCAGTTCTGACTGGTTTAACTTCTCTCTTCTAGTTCATCACTCGCCTGCCAAAGAAGCAGCACATCTGACTGCATTTCCTGAGCACTCATCCTCCCTGAACTACCTGCGGCCCAAGAGGCAGAGACCTCAGATGCTGAATCTGAGCGGTGCCGAGATGTCGGGGGTGCTCAGACCACGGCCAGCAGGTCTGGACAGCCCATCCAGCAACCGCTATGCTGGGGACTGGAGCAGCTGTGGGGAGAGCTACTTCCTGAGCCCCAGAGAGGGCCTGGCCGAGGCAGACTACGATGACGTCCCTTCGGAGGACACGGAGAGCGGGGATGACAGCAGCAGGGCCGAGGAGTCGGATGTCCCTGCAAGGTGCCCACAGCCCAGCCCCGGAGAGCACCCCCTTGGCAGCTACCTGACAGTGCAAGCTGTGGACTCTGCAGCGGATCACAGAGCACACCTCAAGGACCTGCAGGAAAGTATTGATACTCTCATAGGAAACCTGGAAAGGGAACTCAATAAAAACAAACTAAATATGAGTTATTAAATCCTGTCCTGCATGACATCTCCTTGTGCCTCCATGCCCCTTGTTGGGCTTCCCTAGCTGTGTGAGGAGTGATGGTGCCCCTGAAGGCCTTGTGCTAAGGCCACGGCCCACCTAAATGTGTTAGCACATTTTAAGCCATTCCGTAATGTTTCTGCCTTCCTGTTAGAAGGCGTTGTCCTGATTTGTGTTGGAGGCAAGCTTAGACTGTGACCTGATTCCACATAGTGGCATTTCTCCCTAAAAACACTATGCACTTAGGTGGCCTGGGCAGTACCTGATAGAAGATAAAGCAACATCTCTGCTGTCAGTGGCAGCAGAATTCCTCATTCCTGAACTCCTGGCTCCGGTACAGATGTTCCTCTCAGAAGAGGATGAACGCTGCTTGGCCTGAGTTTCGCAGCAGGGACTTTAGATAGACTTGTTTTACTATATATGCAATGGCTGCTATGAAAAGTGCTTTATATAATATTTATATATAAAGTTTTAATTGTACAAATATTAACGTATTACTGTATTAACACTTTTCAGTAATTATTTAAACAAGCAAAAATAAATATTTTTCTAACCTTGTTTGTATATATCTATGTATAAACGTGCATGTGTCTGTAGCCATCTTTGAAAAGGAAAGGTCTCAGAATTAGGAAATGTTCCCATTTCTAGGAAGACATGTTCAGTGGTGCCTGGACAAGGTTACCCTTTGGGTAACACAGCATTTGATTTATGCACAGAAACATGGCCAGAGAGAAGGTGGGGTGAATGATTAATGTAAATGACCTAAATGACCTTGTGTATTGCAGGAACAGCCGTTTGCAGGTGTTGACTATTAACTCACACACACACACACACACACGCACCACCCTTTCCCTGTTTGTTTGGTTTTTTCCTTACTTCATTGCTTCTTGCTCCATGGGTTTTTTCACCAGTAAAGAAGATCTGGAAGGTATTTACTTTTCAAAAAATATTTTTTGTTTTTCCTTTATTACTTGTTACTTTATTCTTGATGTTTTGGTACGGTTTTTTTCTTGCCAGAGTTTCATGTGTTTTTGTTGTGGTACCCTTGGCTGCTGCTGGTTGTTAGATGTGTTTGAGCCCTCTCTAAAGGGTTGTGGCTCTGGAGATGCAATTTCAGCACAAAGCCAGTTACATTTTTTCCTTTTTTTTTAAATTACTCTCCTGAAAATGGACACCAGAGTTGTCATGTGAGGTTGAATGGGTGGAGTGATATTACTCCTGGGGAGTTTGGGTGGGATTGCAATTCACTGTGACCTTATTAGATTCAGCTATCACCATCTGCTCACAGCCTCTTTTATCTCTAGTCATTTATGGTGAGCCATTAAACATTTCATATTAAGGAAACACATTCTTGATTCAGTTAAAAATAGTTACCAAATAGTATACAGATGTTTTGATAGTCCTTCTAACCAGAAGGACATACAGAGTCATTCCTTGGCCTCTGCAGGTCACATACACACCCCCAGGGGTGGGGGGATTTGGGCAGGTGGGGTGAGAAGGTTTTGGTGTTTTGAGAGGTCAGTTGCTGTCAGCTGGCAGGGTAGAAGTTAATTCTACATCTTTTTGGTACGATTTTTGACATCCCACCATGGTTTCCATTCACCCTGTGGGTAAGTGCTTTTCTGCTAACCTGTACTTCCTTATACTGCTTAATGGAAGAGTTATTTATTTACAGTAGCAAGGAATTAATAATTGCTATGGCAAACTTCACCCCCCTTTTCTAAGGAATTATTTTAGCATGGTTCCAATGGGTTATTCAATCTCATTAATTTATTTTTATAAGTGTTAAAAGATGCAAAACAATTATTGCAATATAATGATATGAATGAAAATGTAAATTTAACCTGAAGCATTTATCAATAAATCGATGTATTTTTTTAAACTTTTATACCTACAGAATGTGCATACTTTTTAAACTATAAATTTAAATTCTAAATAAAATTTGAATTAAGAAGAAAATCTGTCTCTGCCTAGTTCGTGATTATTTAAACCTGTCTAAACTCATGTCATCCATTTGCACTGTCTGTACACATGAATTAATCCCATAAAGACATTTAGCTTTTCAGGTGTTTTGTTCTGTTGTCATGTCTAGATTGACCTGATGTTTGAGTTAGATAATTAAAAACAAACCACTACTCCATTAGCACTCTTTGAAAGGTTTGTGCATTTAAATTTATTAATCTTTCATTGCCTGAAATAATCCAGATGATGTACAGTGGTCACCTCTTGAATGCATATAACCTTTTTTTCCAGGAGGGCTCTGTAACTTGGGGCAACAGTGCACTGCTCTGTCAACTTTAATATTTTAATACTACAACAGTGGAAATTAGTGACTTGATAAATTGTACTCATGTTAATATAATGAGATAACTAAAATACATTAATATATTGTATTACTCAAACATTTCCTGGTAATTTAATTACAACAACTTGTAAAACACATATCTTAGAAATCCTCTTTCCATGAGACATTTCCCAAATATTTTTTTTGTTATGTTATCCCATATATATATATATATATATATATATATATATATATATTCTTATAGATACTGTTATATTTCATATAGTTAGTTATATAATTTGGTCAAGCTGCATTATTTTTGTGATTGTTACAGATTCTTAAGGAACAAGATTACTGTGGGAATTACCTTAATCTAGGAGCACTAAATTAGGAGATTAGAACAACCTCCTTCTACCAAAGCAGTAATTAACTTTTTTTATACAAAAGGGCAGCCTCTGACTTTGTGTGGTTGCAGGGCAGAGCTCCTCCAAACCCTGTGGCCACACAGGAGCCTCCTTTGCTGTGCTGACCTATGCTGTTGTCTGCTTGGTGAGACTCCTTTGGCATCAGCAGCAGCTCCTGTTCACCAAGCCCTGGAAGAGGTTAACAGCAGAGGGCAGAGCCTGTGGAGCTCACAGAGCAGATTGTCCTTGGAGTCCATGGACTTCCTTCAGCTGTGACCTCTGCTTCCCAGGTAAAGAAAATGGGCGTGGGTGCTTTTTCAGAGGAAGTTCAAGGCTTGCAGCAAAATCCCATCCCAAATGGTTTTACCCAAGCACAAGCACTGATGGCCATGTGTGGGGCTGGGTCACAACCAGGAATTGTAGTTTGTAGTCCCCAGGGAAAAGCAGGAATGTGAAGGTAGGTCTGGGCCGTTCTTTGCTGCCAAGTGTCCGGGATATGATACACTCAGGTGGATTTAGGAGGAGACTAGGCCCATCTGTAGAGTTTTAATCCTTTCCTGTTTGTTTCAATAGGATTTTCCACATTCCAAATGCTGCTGGTGCTGTGTGGCTGACCCACCTTTTCGCTTCTCCCCCTTTTAGTTTCCCAAAGTGCTTTTTACAGGAGCGTGCAAGAGGTGGGTGGGGGTGGTGTGGGATGTGGAACAGTGGGGTGGCATGACCTCAGGCTGGCTTATGCCACTGGGCACCTACATGCTCGGAAACTTCAGGTCTTTACATCTGTCTTTCCCAAATGTGTAACCTGTATGTATGTTTGTAAATGCACCAGACAAGAAATGGATCTGCAGCTATTCAGACATATTCTAAAAATAGAGGGAAACATCCCCAACAGATACACAGGATTTTTACAGAATAGATTTATAAATCTCATTAGCCAGAGACATGTGGTATTTGTGCTGTCAGATCTTAACTCCTTCACCTTCATCCCCATCCCAGTGAATAGGATGAGGATACTGGGATTCTTGACAGTAATTTTGATGTAGGAAGCTGTTGTCTCAGATTCTGGAGCTAACACCAGCTGAAAGGTGGTTATTTGGGGTGGGGGGGCACTGATGTTGCACTGTCATGTAACTATGACGCGTTTGCTTTAAAATGTCATCCTACATAATGAATTTACTCTTTTCATTCTGCTTGTCTCTTAGGACCAAGCAGGAAAACCTGTCATGCATCTCAACATCTTCAGTCATCCTAATGTCAGATGTGAATGCCTGACGTGAAATGATGCAAAGCTGACCCTACAGGTATTTGAACACCTAGAATTGTATTAGACAGATAAAAGGATCCTGAGGGGATGTAAAATCTCATGTCTCCTGTGTTACTTGGGAACAGAGATGAGGAGGAGAATTGCTCTCAGGAAGATTACTCCCTTTCCATTCTTTCCATTGGGGCATTCCTGCATCTTCCCAAATTACTTTGCTTTAGGGAGGGAGGGGAGTTGATAAGCAGAATCCTGATCTGCTGCCTCTTTGGCCTTACTGTTAGGAAAACCCATCTGAAATCCTTCTGTCTTTTGGAATATTTTCTTAATTAAAACTCGTAAGAGTGCCTCTGTGGTGGGGAACAAGGCTCCCATTGAGGCTGCTGCCTCTTCTGGGGAGTAGTGACAGAGCTGCAGTGGAGGGGGGTGGCTGGGCTGTCCAGATAAGCCATGGCTGTATGATTGACCTATTTATGTGTAGTTTGCAGCCTTGTTAATCAAAAAAAAATCCATGGAAGATGCTCTGAGGCAGTGTACTAATGAAGTCCAAGCCTGATAACAGGTGAGTTTTTTAATTAATCAGTTGCATGATACTTACATATCTATATAGAGCAGGCTGTTAGTTAAATATTGATTTGGCAGAGGAGCAGTGTTCTCTTCCTGTTTGCTTTCTAACTGCAAACACTGTGCTGCAGGTGCTAGGGACATGCTTGTTGAATTTTCCTTGGTTTTAATTTAGAACTAGTTCAATGTGAAGGACAAGGAGTATTGCTATAATATGTAAACTTCTAAGTAGCAAACGAGACCATTTTTCAAACCAAGTCCTATCTAGTGGCTCCAAACCTCTCAAATCTGACCAAAGTTCAATCAAAGTGCTAAAAGTACATGACAGGGAGATCTTGGCTGTAGAAAATTCAAGGGGCATGTCTTTCACACTGCCTAACCCCAATTGGCAGTGTTTATTTTGGGACACAGGAGCCTCACACTGATCCTGTTTTCTCTTTGGCTGTGCTTTACTCTGATGAAGCAGAGCACTGGGGCTGGCTGTTGCTTCTCAGCTGAAGATCCTCTCTCCAAATCCCCTGTGTGTCAGTTGTCTTTTGTGCTTTAGTGTCTGCAGTGACCACATGGACATTTGTTTGACAGGAGTCTGTGACCCTCAAACAGTTTGGTGAGTCACGGAAAGAGTGAACTCACCCGTATAGAGTTTAATCTGTCGTCCTCTGATAGATTTAATTTCTGCTTGACAGGCTCTGCTCAGTTACACAGTGTCTGACCTGGCTATTGAAACCCAGTAGCAGCAGAACCACTTAGCAAAGAGTCCTCTCTGGATGGAGGGTGGTATTAATATTCATGAGCTGCTACTTATTTGCACTGGTAAATATTAAAACTTCTGTATAATAACATTTGATCTCTCTGGGGGATAATTGTCTTTTAACAGAAATGCACAGCTACAGTGAGCTTACTAAAAGCTGTTTGTTCTAAATAATACTGATTTCTTTGAGGGAACAATATATTTTAATGGATTTCTGTTTGTAAGCACTTGCCAGGATTAAGTAACAATAAGTTTGTAAACTGATGATAGCAAGTAAAAGTGGTTCAGTGTCCTGATAGAGCTATGAAAACTATTAATTAAAGAGAATATTCATTACAACTGTATTAAGGAAAAATAGTGGGGAAACTGGGTCCAGATCAATTGTCCTTTAACCACACTGTAGGCAAACAAATAGATAAGGTTAATGAAACAATAATCTCTCACTGCAGGATTCTTTATTTCCAAAGCTAAACATGTTCTGCTGTAATGGAGGTCTTTCAATAAGAAGCTTGCAAGGTGATAATGGGCTCTAAGCACACAAGGAGGAAAGTATTTCTTGTCTCTAAATCCATTACTATCTGCTTCTCCAGCTCCAGAAACACACTATAATGTGCATTTTCTTGATCCTCCATCTCTTCTTTTGTTTTCTGTAGTCATATGCTGAAGGAAAAAAAAAAAAAAAATAAATACCAGGCAATAATGCACTGCTAAGCTTTGAAACCTGTATGTGACCCCATTGCTTTCCAGTGGATTGTGTCAGTGCTGTCACAAATTACTGAAAATAGGCATCACTGTGGACTACATCAATCAACCAAAGAAATGCCAGTTTAGTTATTTAGCATTATTGAACCATTTCCCAAAGAATGGATAGGCAAAAATCCTATGTGAGCAAAGAATGGAAGGCTGGAATCTGTTCTTACTTGAAGGAGAAATGTTGAAAGGGAAGTTGACAAAATGTAATTTTTTGAACAAGCAACTGTTGGTGTAAAATGAAAAGCAAATTTATAGTTGTTAAATGTCCATAGGCTCTAATGCTCTTGGAGGGGGTTCATTTGACCAAGAAATGCACCACATGAACTGGGACTGTAAATATGAAATAAAGAGCTGCTAAGCAATTCTGATCATGTCCATCCTGATCTTTTGAAAATACTGTGGAAAATCCTGCCTAGCAATATTAGGTGCATTTTAAAGATACAAAGAAACATAAAAATTTCTTAATTCCAAATATAACATACTGTTTTCTCTGTCTCCAGCTGCATTTCAATTCTGTTTTGGCTTGAAACTTTTGATATTCATTAAACTCCTGTTCACAGTACTTCAGATATTTGACTTCTCTTTCGAAGTAATCAAGTATGTTGGCATGCTGTAAACACAGTGACAAACAAGGATCATTACATGATCTCTTGCTGATGATCTGAATGGTATTTTTATCTAAATTGGAAATATAAATATCTCTATTTATCCTAGTGGTTTGCAGCAAAACAATATAAAGATGTGACCAACTTCAGGCACAAAGAAATCATAAACTACCATACTTTGGTAGTACACTATTTATTTTATCTGGGATTCTGTGTTTTAGTTTATATTAGTCTCTTCAACAGCCTAGTATTTTTCAGTGAATACATCAGTTACAAGGAACATAATCTAAATATTAGTAACTGTTCTTTGGTTGATAATTTTGCACCCTAAAGAGTTTAATTCCAAACCACAGGTAATCTCTGCAGAAGCAATGTGTTTCTTCATATCACTCAGTTAGCTCCTGCCTTGCTTTAGAGAAGTTTGACTAAATTTTTACTAAATTTTTTTACTAAATTTTACTAAATTTTTACTAAAATGAAGCTGCTGACATGATGTTTAATTGCTACGTACTGCAGCTCTGTGCATGGCAAACCCCTATGGGATGTTTATAAATTAAGTGCCTACATAAACATAAAACTGCAATAGAATGGGAAGATGTTTTGTGATGTAAGAAAAAGAGACCAGGCAGCAGGCAAGACTGCTAGACTGACACACTAGCTCAATTTTTGGCTGGGAGGTAGAGGAAAGGAAAAACTGAAAACTACGTAGAGAAAAAAAGCAAAATTAAAACTGCTTGCATTGTTCCCATGGCTTTTTGGTACAGATAGTCCTTATTTCAAAAGTGTGAATGAGTGGGAATGTTAGTAACAGTTTTCAGAATGTGCTTTCACTGAACTGGAACCGGAAATGAAGACATGTAAATTGAATTACCAAATTTAAAGGAAAAAATTTAACACAAATGTAGACAAGAAGGTGTAAAGAAAGAGGAATTCACAGTATATACATTACTGTGCCCTCTTAAACATTGTTGTACTGCATGAAAGGTGTCATTTTATGGACGTGGCAAAAAATGTGTTAATTGTGTTTTCTCTTAATTGTGTTTTCACGTAGCCAGGTTGAAACAGTGGAATTCTGCCAACTGTCATTGAGATTTCTTTTAGTTGACTTTTATCTAAGCTCTGTATAAAGCCAGCTTGGCTACAGGTGATCTTTGGAGAATATGGCTATACTGATCTCAAATTAATTGCCATTATTTGAAGGCATTTTTGTCTAGGCAGACTTGTTTCTGTGTTGGAAACAGGATAAAGTGTAAAAGAGATTTAATAAAAATTCTTACTAACCTCATTACTCGAAGGGTGACATAGTGTTTGACAGATTTCCAAAATATGCAGAACTCCAAGATTGTCAGAAACAGCCAGAAAATGCTTGTCTTCTGAAAGATATTTGACAAAAAAAGTAGAAACAACTCAAATTCCAACAGCAATGAGAACCTCCACCCAAAGACAAGCTACAGAGGGTTCTTTTTTATTTTTCTGGTCTTTTTAGTTTATTGTTCACTGCAGGAAAAAAAAAAGCACTTTTATTGCTCTGTTATTTTATTAATTCCCTTAAAGTTTTTCTTTTAACAGACTTTTAAAAAATGAAATATTTTCAGTTGCTTTTATGCCATGGTAGTACACTTAGAACTGATGTATCCATTTTTGTATGTACAGTGTTAAATTTGTGGAAGTATGTACTTACAGGAGATAATTTGTAATAAGATTTGTACCTCAGAGTCGTGGGCCATTTTGCAAACAGGGTAGCACAATAAAGTGCAATCACCATCCACGCACCTGAGGCACTGGAGGGGCTGATGAAAGTGATGATTGATTTACAGATGTTCTGGAAATGAGATGGCTCATGAGTTTTCTTCAGTAAGTCCCAAATATCTATATTTCCATTGTCTCTGCCAATGAAGAAAACTCCTGGTCTTGTTAAGGACCATTGTCCCGCAGTGTATCTTCCTGCAGAGCAGCTTGACTGAAGGATTGGTCCATTCTTAAGTTTTTTTGAAAACAAATAAAAGATAGACCCGACAATCAAACAGTACTATCAATTCACTACTTCAGATCTCCTGTCTTTGGAAAATGCTCGCAAATTAAATGGTCCCATTACAAACATTATATCAATGGCAAAATTCCTACCACCTGCTGCAGGTAAAAAGGATTGTGGGGAAGTAAAATCCTAGTATCTCACTTCCAGTCTCTTCAGGTAATCTGTCTGTCTGCTGTTGGAACCTGTGGTCTGGAGATTTTGTCAGGTGCAGCTAACCTGGATTCCTGCATGAGACAAACCTAAAAAACCCCCATGTTTCTTTGTCTTCACCTGATGAAAAACCTTGTCCTAAAATACAAGTCCTTCAGATTTGTTCAGCGTGCATTTCCCTAGCAGGAGAAATAAATAGTTGGGAAGCTATGTGTTTTAGAAGGTTGGAATCTAAGAAAGTCATTTCACTTTTTCTGTAAAAAGGCAAGTTTACTAAGCTTTATCTAAAATAGCTTCTAAAATATCTTCTGATGTGAAGATGGAAGGCTTCTTTTATAACTTTTCTGCTTCTAAGATATGAAGCTTCAAGACTTACACATTTCTAAAATACAGTCTCTGAATCTGCTATAGTCCTGTCTTGTATACCTATCAAAAACGATACAGCTGTGTTAAAGAAACTTACTGTAAATCCTTCTTTCCAAATGGCAAACTTCTGGCCTCCAATGCTTAGAAAGATGTCTTTAAAAAATGGAGATTTCTGAAGAGTGTTGATAGTTTCGGTGTGAAGGGCGTATTTCTGGGAGTGCTTCTGACCTAATGAAAGAAAAAGGCAGTTGCTTGTTACTAGTGCCTTAGGGATCAAGAAAAAAAGAATGCAGGATCTACCACAGGCCTGGAAGATACCAGCCTCTTTTTTGCTCACAAGCTACAGGAATTGGATTTGCCACAAATCTAGTTACTTCCATGATTTGTGCTGTATCTTTGTGCTACTTTGTCATGCCAGCTGAAGTGCTTGCCCTTTTCTGGATGTACTGTTAAATCCAGGTGTTATCAGTGAGAGAGACTATTGGAGCTATGAGCAAGAACTTAAAAAGACAGAGTATAGACACAAATATTTTAAAGTTAGTGAAATATTAAGGCTTAAACAGGTATTGAGAGACTTGAACTTACTAACTGGTTTTGCTGAATTAGTATCAATTTTCTTTTTCCACTTAGAATAAACAATTTCTCCATCCTGTAATGCAAAAAAAAAAAAAAAAAAAAAAAAAAGCAAATGCTACTGTTAGAGCTTGGTGGCTTATTTCAAAGTGACTTGTTTTTAAGCTGGGACTTTTCTTAATTATAACCGTTGATGCAAAGAGGATTTTTTGCCTTTTCTTTTATATACCTTTTCTGTAACTTTTATTATGCCCAGTATTCTTAGCATGCATACTTGTAATTCCTTACATCTAATAACTTAGCATAGTCCTAGTATTCTGTTAGGCCAGGAGACCAAACATCCTAAAGGCCTCGTAATAGGAGGCTGGAAAACCCTACACTATCTTGGGAAACCAAGGTCCTCTCTAGAACATATCCTCAAGGTTTGGCCCAATCAGGGGGAACTCCTCACATGGGGGAATTCCACACCATTCATCCAGGCTGCCATTGGGGCATCCTTGTTGGGTGTGCTCATTTGTAAGGTCTATAAATTGTCTACGTGATCCATCGTGTGCTCATTGCGGCGCGTTCCACCTTGGCAAAGTGGAGCAACAATGAGGATCCTTGTTAAAACACCGAGGTGAAAGCCCTTATCCCTTAACCCTGTCTGGCTCTCAATTCTTAAGACCAGGGAAAAGCATCACCATCATTAGATATAATCTGAGTAAATTAAAAAGTAAATTTACAGCCAATGACTGAAAACACAGTAAAGTTTTGCATCACTGTTTTAGTTTTGTATTGCCTAAACCATTTTACTTGAGGTGATGTATGTAGGCAGTCCTTCCTGCAGGTGCTTGGTTTTGATAGTTTGCTCCAGTATTTGGGGAAAAGGTGACTGGAAGCAAGGAGGTAGCTAGAAGCCTGATTTTCATTTCCATGTGAACTCAGAACTGGGAAAGACCCATGAATTTTAGCAGCATATGGTAGGTAGCAGGCTATGAATAGTTGGGATTTCCTAAAGTAAAATTAAGTTCTGGGGCAAACTAGAATAAATGTTTTCACATGACATGTGGGAAAACACTAAACAAAATATTAATCTTATGTGTTCTGGAATACATGGGTTACTAATACTTTGGTTACTAATAGATGGTTAAGCTCAACATATTTTGGAAATGTCTTCTAATTCTGCTGTTGAAGCAAGAGTTCATAGTCTACCAAATATTGGAGGTTTCTTATTTTTTAAGCATGTAGCTAAAAGTAATAGAGTGGAAGTAAAAGGTGGCATGTACAGAGAGATCTTTTTAGTTACACCTGAAGAAAACATGCAAGTCCATACATTTGTGAAAACTCTGTTATTTAGCTGTTCAGTCATTCAGATATCTTGGATTAACATTTTAATTGATAATACATTATTTCCACTTACTTCATTTCCAACAAAAAAGTCTGTGGATATATTCTCTAGCACTTCCAGATTTTTGCTTGAAGAAGCACTCATCTCTGTATATGGCTTCTCTTTGATGGGTGCTCTTAGTGCACTCAGAGATTTTGCTTTCCCTGGGAAAAAAAAAAGTTACATCTTTTTGTTACACACTGGAATTCATTAGACCAAGCAAATCCTTTGTCTTGTAAAGGTTGTTTGTGGATAAGGGGAATTTCAAGAAGAGATATGAAGAAAGGCTGCCAAGTAAAGCATCAGTTCTGTAGGTTTACTGTTTCCTGGTGGAGTCTCCCCATTGCTGCAGCTCTGAAGTCAGTGCTTCTTCTATCAGACCATACTCAGGGTAGCACCACCCTGTTCTTTGCCAGTTTTACACAGCACCAGTGTCTCCATGGGAGCTGCCCTTACACATCACCCATAGCTGCCACAACCAGGAGCTAACATCTCTGCTCCAGGGAATGGATTATGTTTCTAAAAATAGTTTTCTGTAATGGCTGAAAAGGACGTATTGTTTCAGGGATAAAGAGATTGGGTGAGGGATTTGCATGGGCTTTTAAGTGAAACTGGATAGAGTCACTGTGTATATGGAATTGCTCAGTTTGGATTTTTACATGTACATCTCTTTGTTGTCAGTACATGTAGGTCACACACGGAGTACCACTAGACTTAAGAAATCTTTTTCTCCAGGTGTGCTTAGCTATACAGTATTTTGTTGCTCAGCTTTTATTATGTATATACTGAAATACAAGCTTATTAAAAACATTTTTCCCTGTAAGGTATAATAAAAATATTACCTGGGGGTTTGTAACGATACTGCAGTTCCCTTAAACTAATTCTGGTGGGACCATACTCTGTGTTGGTATCCCTTTCACGCAGATTTATCTGTTCAGAAAGAAGTGCATTTTCTAAACCATTTTGTCAGATCTTTGAGGTACAAGTCTAAATTACTTTCTGCAGTCCCACAAACAGTATTTTCTGACTCACATACAAGCATGGAGAAAATGCTCTTTGTGTTGCCTTTTTCCTAAGAATTTTGCTTTGTTTCTAGTAAAAAAGCCCAAACAACCCAGCTCCAGTGGTCATGCTTGTTCAAAAACTCTGCCAGCTGCAGGTATTCTCAGCAGCACAGATCAGCATGCCTAAAATTATAACTTCTTTTTCTTACCTAACATTGTTTTCAGCCTTACTTTTTTTCACAAACTGCTATGACTGTTTTCATGAGACTGAATGTTGGTTTGCTAGTAATTATGGTTCTGCTGACCATGACCATGTTCCACCATTTGAGACCCACTGAGATAGACAGCAGAGTATCTGAAAAGGCTGACAAGAACTTACACTATTTACACAGCTGCTTTTGCACCTACTTCAGGTTTTTAAAAGCAGTCATGCTGTTTCTCAGGAATTAGCTTTTCAAAATGCATTTTATTTAAGTTTCAAAGGAATATTGAAGTATTTAATTTCATAATCAGAAAAAAATTAGAAATCACAATTTGCTGGAAAAAATAGAGTTGGGAAGCAAAAGAATACATTCCTATGGAATTCTGGACATATCTATAGTTTGGCTCAATCCCTGTGTTCTGTATTTGTGGACACTACCTTTATGAGAGGTTTCCAGGAGAGATCTAAATCCTCATCAGTATCTGGAACATCAAGAGGCAAGTGAGATCTTTTGTCCTCTTTGATTTTCTCAAATAAAAATTTTTCACGATGTTCGATGGATGGAATATCCCAAAATAATATTGAGCTGCAAAATAATTGTGTAATGTTTATTGTATAGTGTTTTTGTTTGTAGCTACATGCAATTTTCCTTACATTTTAAAGCTTGAGGGTTTTTTAATCTTTTATCTTCAAGCCTTATATAACAGTAGAGACTCTGAAAATCAGACACAGGCTAGATAATTAATCGCTTCTTTTTTAAATGATTAAATATATTTCTTTATTTACCCTTTCATCAGCTAATTATACCAAGGCAGATAGTATTCATACAGTTTGCTTATGGGCAGTTATTGGGTAAAATCACTGGCACTGCCAGGGTGAATTTCCTGAAGGCTGTAGCAGGTAATTTAGTAACTCAAATTGAAGATCAGTCCCAATTTTTGTGTGTACCAATTAATTTGCTGACATTCAAGGCAAATGGTCTCACTCGTATCTGTCATCTCATTGCAATCTTCAGCCCTCTGATTGTTCCTTTTGTTCTACTCTGTACATTCACTCACAGGTTTGATATAGCCAATGAAACTTTCCTCATTGCTGGTATCTCTTTCCCTTTTCTAACAGGAGTTGCTCAGGGACCTGTGCTCATCAAGTATGACATTACAGTGGCTTTTCCTGTTCTTAACATCAGGTAAATACTTTCAATTTGGAACCGTGGTGGGTGAGTAGTTAAAATAATTTCTTATATGTGTATTACTTGCATTACACTGCAAACTGATTAAGAAATGCATTTGCTTCTCATTTAATTCGTCAGTCTTCTCTGTTATTTGATCAGGAAAAATAACTTAGCATCATTATAAAATTTTGCTCTCTCTGACTCTCCTTCTGATGTAACTAACAAATATATGCTTGAGCCCAGCCATTCAGCCTTGAAGCCTTATGCCTTTTGACATCATGAAAACTAAACATTTATTTCCACTTACTGTGTTCTGCCCCCTTGCTAGTCTTTCACTCAGAATAACAGTATAACTATCATGACTATTCAGTCCACAACAGAGGAGATGCAAAAAGAGTAATTCTGCCAGCTAAATCTCCAAATTTACATATAGTTTACAATATTTCTGTAGAAATAGCCCTTAGAATCCTTTAACAGCTTTTCGTGCATGTCACACAAACAAATCTAAGTTTGGGGATGTGGCTTTCCAGGCTAACACGTGTGATCAACACTCTTCTGAAGGGGGTATACACAGAATATAAACACAATATATGCAAGGGTTTTCAATTAATAAACTCTTAATGCCATTAGTGTAAGGCGTTTAACTGGGCAAGAATGCAAAGTGCTTGTCCTCTGCATACAGAATTTCAGCCACTGAGGATATGCTGACAGGAATCCAGAAATGTGCTAGTTAAATCATGGATTATGCCTCATAAAGGTTTTCAAAGGAAACTGGAAGATGTCTTGTATTGTATATACCAATCAGGGGAGCAGGTTACAAGCTGCAGGTTATTTTCATCTCTCTTTTCAGAAGTACCGCCCTTCTGGTTGTCCTGAAAATAACAGTAATAATTGTTATGGGGGAAGAAGATGGTGAAGGACAAAAATCACACTCTGATACATAAGTACTTCTACACATAAAACAGGCTACTAGAAATGAAGTCACCATTTCTGCTTGGGTAAGATTGGAAAATCAGGAGAGTAATTTTCAGTCAAGCAAAAAACAACGTCAAGCTATTTTACAAATGTGCTGAATACAAGTGAACTGATACCAGCTTTGCCCGCTACACCCCTAAAATTCTAAATTAACTTAGCAGCATAAATACTTACTGGTACCACTCAAGTCAGACCCTCTTTAATTTGCCATGTTTGTAACTTCTTTTATGCAGCTTAACCAAAGAGCCAGTAATTGAGAAATTTATCTGCAACAGTTCAGTGTAGTGGGAGTGATGTGTCTTTGCCAAGTTTACACCATGGGTTGTCTATCTTAAATTATCACTTGGCTAGACCTCACTGTGGGATTGTAGTGGCGCCTTCAAATGTTAATTATTAATAATTTAGTTTGTGCGTGTGTGGTTCTGCAGGTTTTATACTACTTATCATTTACTAAGTAGTTATTGGTTTATAGCAAATTAATTTCAATTACTCAGGAAAATAAAGGAAAGGTGTCAGGGGTAACAAGGGATTATAGGCTAATCAAATCTAACTTCCAGTATATCAAAACCAAAAATATTTTGGCAAAAACTGTACTTACCAAATATGGGGCAAAATTTCAGCTATTTTTTTTTTTAGCCAAATTAGGCCTACTCTACATTTCATTAATGAGTTTGTCTACCTGGAATCATAATGGTAGTAATGCAGCCAGGCAAAGCTGAATTAGGTTCTGGATATAACTTTGAATAATTTTTCATTAATATGTAATTATAAAACTGCTGATTTTAGGAACTCTGCCATAAAAACTGCTATGTTGTGCAAAGGTTGACATATTCCATGTTTATATAACAAAAAGTATGTCCCAGTACATGTTGCTAAATACTGGCAAAATGACTCCATTGTTCAGTGGTATTTATTAAGCATGAGTCTCCTGTATCTGTTATCCCAGATGAACACAAAAACAGCCTTCTGAGCCTAAACTTGAACTAAAAAATCCCCACCCAAACAACAAATACCACAACAATGTTCTGCTATCCAATCCCTTTCTTCATGCTTTACATCTGGTACCAGTTAGTATCCATGACTATTACTGTATAAAATAATAATGAACAGTGGTATCAGCTGACATTTTATGATATATGTGTGCTCCTTTTCTCACTTTTCTGGAAATACCACTAAGGAGTGTCATATCTACGAAGTCTTAAATTTTTTTCAAAGATTTATTGATGTATAATTTCCATAAACCTTTTAAAGATTCCAGTTTTCTTCTTCTTGGCCTGCTTTTCCACTGTCATTATTTTGCATTTGACTACATTTGCATTTCAAATTAATTTAGCACCATTTGCAATACTTTGATAGTAAATCAGTACCCAGTGTTCCTGTTGAATCCTAACAGTACATGGACTGTAAGTACTTGGGAGCTTTAAAACCATAATGGAAAAAGTAAGTTTTGAGTACACAGGCAGCATTTAGAAAAATTAAGGTGACTACAATAACACCATTCTTGGGTATTCAGATATTTAGGTAATAGAATTATTTCTTGAAATTCTTATTGACAGGCAGATTGCTCATAGTAGAAATTTGATACATTTTAAATATGGAAGGCTAACTATAATTTTGAATTATACTTTTTTGTAAAGTTAAGTAAATTTTTTCCAGAGTAGATTCAGATCAGACTGAGAGCACAGCACAGTTATAAAGCACAATGAACAGGACAAGAGGCACCAGATTATTAGTATTTACTACATGCAGTGAGAAATAGTGAATACAAATAATTAACTCTTTAGTATTTTCTCTTGAGTTTACATTAGGATTTCTGAGGTAGTAGATTAGAAAAGCAGTAAAAAGAAGTGAATTTTTAAACTCACCTCAGAGTTACATGGTAGCCACTGCACATCTGTTGTTGGCTTTGTATGACTATATGGTGTAGAAGAGGCTGCACAGTGTCTCACTAGAGTTGGCTCTGTGCTACTCTGCTGGATTTGCATAGGTGATGGCTAGAAATGTTTTAAGAAAAGGTATCTTAGTGTGTTTTCAAAACAAAATAGTAGATCTATCAAAGAATAAAAGGTTACTTTGCATTCTGTCAACACTTTTTTATGTGTTTCAGATCAGTTTATAGAACTTTCTAGGGGGTCTAATACCTTCCATTTGGGGAAAAATGTGCATCAAAATAGGCCTTTGGATATAAAGCTCTAAAAAGAATTCCAACATGCCTTCACAGACATGCTGATATCATTAATGTCTCCTCTCCTCTTAGGTCTTTCTTCTGCTTACCCTCCTTATTTTTTTGTCTTTTTCCACTGACATCATCTTCTTATCTTCCAAGCTTCCTTTTCTGTGTTCATAAACATCTGAAATACTTTCAGTACTGCATTCAGTACAAAACAATATCTGTATTTGACAGGCTTTGTAAGGTAAGAGTGGAGGGTATATTGGTGCTCATTAAAGAACAGACTCACTGAAACATAAGTTGCACAAAATGCAGTAAACCTATTAAGCTGTACTAATCAGGTAGAAATTAGACCATGATAATTGTGATCATGAATTGATTTCATGAACTCCTCAGGTTTCTTATCCTTTCTAGTGTCTCGTTGCAAAGATTATCTACTCCTCTCTTTTGAGTCAGGATACCTTCACCTGTTTTTCCTCCACAGACATACAGATACACTGCAATATACTCAAAACAGAAGCATTTACCATATTAACAGCTGTTACCTTGATTTCATAGAATCATGGAATGTTGAGGGGTTGGAGTGGACCTTAAAGATCATCTAGTCCCAGCCATGGACAGGGACACCTCCCACTAGACCAGGTTGCTCAAGGCTTTATCCAACCTGGCTTTGAACACTGTCAGGGTTGGGGCATCCACAGCCTCCCTGGGCAACGTGTGCCAGTGTCTCACCACGCTCACAAAGTAAACAATTTCTTCCTAATATCTAACCTATATTTCCCCTCTTTTAATTTTTACCCATTACTCATTGTCCTATCACTACAGTTGCAAACCAAGAGTCCTCCTCTGGCTTCTCTCTAGATTCTCTTCAGACACTGCAAGGTTGCTATGAGGCCTTCATGCAACCTTCTCTTCCCCAGGCTGAACAGCCCCAGCTTTCTCAGCCTGTCTTTGTAGATGAGGTGCTCCAGTGCTCTTAGCAACTTTGTGGCCCTTCTCTGGAGCTGCTCCTACAGTTCCCTGTCCTTATGGTGTTGGGGGCACCAGAGCTGGATGCAGTGCTCCAGGTGGGATCTCACCAGAGCAGAGCAGAGCAGAGGGGCAGAGTCCCTCCCTTGCCCTGCTGGCCACGCTGCTTTGGATGCAGCCCAGGATTCAGCTGTTCTGTGCTGCCAGTGCTCGCTGCTGCGGAGCCCCTGTACACCACCATCCAACCCCACTATCCAACCTTCAGCCCCAGAACTACCTCAGTCACTGCTGCTGCTCTTGGCTCATCCTCTGATGAGTCAATGATTTCATCAGCAACAGGTTTTGCACTTAGCAGCTTTTCTTCATGTTTAGAAATATCCCACAGTACAACCTACAATGAGAAATTAGTATATTACAAATAATATTTGTATATTTTTATTAATACGTTGTGCATTAATACACTTTTTTGTCAAATCATGGAGATTTGGAGAAAAAGAAGAAATACGCTCTCTGCACTAGAATTTATGAAGTCTAAACTATTTTCTCTTCAGTCTGATGCAATCAGCAGAGAGGTTATATTTGTCTCTAAAAGAAAGTCTTTACAACTTGACCTATTTATCATTACTACAAAGAGGCATCATAGAGTAATGGCTCAGCTATGGAAACCAGACATAGCTTCAATCCAGCATAAGAGAGCTTCAAGACTCTGTTCTGAAATCTGTTGTCTGTCTCTGTGTGTTACTATGGATGTTGAGTACATCTCCTCACCCTTATTTTTCTATCAGAAGAAAATACAGAAATATGCAATTTTATTTTTAAAGAGTGAAAAACCTGTCCATCGACACAGCCACCAGCAATGATATTTGGATCACTTGGACTGAACTGAAAGCAGCAAATATCTTCAGGAGCCTTCAACACCAACTAGAGAGAAGAAAAACACGATAGTTGAGAAATACAGTCGCACCATTTGTTTGTTCTCATGTTATAGAAATACTTGGCATATTTAAAAGTCTTTATTACGTACCTGGAGGCAGATAGGGTCAAAAAAACTCCAGAGAAGTATAACTGACTGGTGTAGCAATGATTTATTAGAAAGGTTAACTTGCTCTTCATACGAAGGCTGCTGTCTTGCTGACAGCGCTATAATCCCTAATCAAAAGAGAAAATAAATTTTTTCAAAAGAGACAATTCAAGTTTCAACACATTGATAATTATTCTAAATTACTTATATTTATACCTTCTGAATACAGTGGAAAAAAACCACAAAGCAGAAAAGAAACCCCAAATAAACCAACCACATATATTTCTTTCTTTTCAGATCAGCTTTGAGGAGACTATTTTTATTACTTAACATTAGGTTATTTTAAAATGAGTCATAGAACCTATGCATCAAGATAAAACTCCTCTTTTTTTGTTCATGCTCCTCAATGGTGTAATACTGCACCTGAAATGATGTGACAGGCATATAGTCCTGGCCACCCATGGTGAAAACAAATCTTTGTAAACCAATTCATTTTCTTACCCAAGCTGCAGTGTTGGCTAGTAGTATGCTGGGAGCTGTGGCATTTTTATAGAACTTAGTTGTGCCTTTAGGTGTGGCCATGCAGAGCAGTAATCCACAGCAGGGAGCAGGAGTTGCCATTTTGTGTCTTGTGGCACTCAGCAGAGCTGTGTCCCGTTGTGGATGTGACATTCCTTGCCAGTGTTAGGTGTGCTGTGAGAGCCAGGCTTGGGCACAAGCACAGTGGTATGCAGGGCCATCTGGAGAGTCTGGCACAACAACCCCACTTAAATGAGCCTCATGGGAGGAAATTTCTCTTGCCTATGATCTCCACTTATGCATTATGGTAAAAGACTTTGCATGGCCCATATGAATATGAATTCTACAAAGAATTTGGCTGTCTCATTTTTCATTTTGCCTCAAATTGGCAATTCTAACAGGGATACTAAATCAGTTTTGATTTCTTTTTAAATTTAAAAACTGGTGATTTAATGAAAGATGCATATTTTATAGCTGTCATATAATACCCATCATTGAAGACTCAAACCAGTACTGTAACTGCATTACCATAAATGGTTGGATGCCAGCGAACACAGCTAATGGTTCTGTTCTTGAGATACTGCACATCTGTAAATGATTGGTATGCTTTAAGATAAACATCTGGCTTGCCTTCTTCTTGGTCTTCTGCTAGGGCCTTCCAGTCATCAAAAAAAACGTTCATAATTTCATTTTGCTGCAATGCAATTTCCATTCTGTTTTGTGAAAAGAACAGTTAACACTTCAGTAATCCAAGGGTGACTACTCAATAGTAGAATTACAAATATTTCTGTAAAGCGGTAGCTTCTGTTTTTCACAAAATTATGATCCCATTAGTTAAAAAAAAAATCAAGTATTAATTCCTCAGTGATCTATCACTGTTTAAACAGAAATAACCACTGTACCATGAATTTAACTCTAGTTCTTTGTGGACCAAGTACAGAGCAATTGTCCAGTTCTTTGTGCAAAAACGTCATTAAGTAGGACTTGTCCCACTTAATGGGACATGGCTAAGGGCATAATAATGGGTAGGACAGCACCTTTGCTCACTGCACAACCATCTGCTTGAGTGGGCAGTGTTTGAAAGATCAGCTTTGCAGTTTGTTTGAAAAGATGTACCACTATCAACTTTAGCAGTTCTGATATCTATTTAAAGCAACATTCATATCTGTATAGCATAGACTTCATTGTTATTTTCATAGAAACAAGTATTAAGTTATTATTTGTTAATATTCTAATAATAAAAAAGTAAAAAAAGTATATAGAAACAAAAAATAAAATCGGTATTTGACCAGACCAATGATCCATTCAGACAAGAGTATTTGCTTGTATTCTGTATTATTTCAGGTAGTCTTTAAATGTATTGCTGCAATAATTTTACCTTAAATGTACTCCTGTAAGAAATTCTTTCAGTGTCTCAGATGACAGATTCTCTGCTTTTGCTTCATCTGACAACTGCCTAGGAAAATACTGCGTGGATGCATTTTTCGGATAGGTCCTACCCAATTGGAATAAATTTGAATGTAAGTATAGAAAACATTTCAAAGACAGAAACCTATGTAATGTGTAAAATTTAAATATATAGTTTTTCTAGAAACTTTTTAGAAAATATTTAAGAAAAAAGATGCAAACAGAGCATCCAGTTTTGTTCTATTAATCAGTTTGTAACTGAGTAACTCCAGAATTTTAGTTAAGAAACTAACAGTGCATAGCTTAATAAATAAGCTGGAAAATGTTTTCTCATACTTACCATTTTGTCTGAGTACTAGTTTCTCTTAGTTTTGGAACAATTTGCACCCCCACATCCCTTTCAAGCATTTTAATACTGAAAGTATCATCTTGATAGGCCGTGCATTCAGCATAGCTGTCTTTGTCATCGGAAGCGTTCTTGTCAGTAAAGGAAATTGGTGCACCAAACTTCCTGCGAACTCGAGAGATCTTGTACTTAATCTGGAAAAGACATATTTCCATGGCTAGCAGAAAGGAAAGTTTTTGGAAAGTTCATTCTTTAAAATGGCTGCGTTCATATAATTGTGGAATTAGTTCTACTAATGATTTCTGTGTTGAGCTTACTTGTATTTCTGCATTTTGAAATTCTGAAGTGCTCTAAAAATAAACTACATATATAATAGAAGACAGGTTTGTATTTGTAAAACATGCATTTTTGGATTACTGCTAATAGGACAAGAGAATTACATTTTCTAATTCATCCAGTATCAAAAACTGCACATTTAGTTAAAGGATTGATCTGCAGGAAGCCTTATGTAATACTGAATTAGGCTTCCAAGACCCAACTTTTCAGCTCTTCCCTCTTGGTGCAATCCTCAGCTTTGGGTGAGGTATTTCAACTTTCCTTGCAGTGCCTAGGGTGAGAAAGGTACTCTGAAGAAGATGCAAAAAAATTGCAGGAGTTTCCTTATGTTAAGAACTAGTAAGGATGAAGGAACGTGTCTTGACTTCTGCCCACAAAGAGAGTAGGCACTTGATTTCAAGCAATAAAGAGATACTGCTTTGTCTTGGATTCATATCCAGGTTCTTTTTCCCAGCACCTCCCACAGAACTGGAAAAGAAAGTAGGCTAAAAATCCCTTTGAGAGGACCTTGCCAACAATGCAGAATACATAATACTTGGACTGTGAATGTGTTAAATTGAATGACTGTGAAATAGCTTT
The DNA here is from genome assembly GCA_013401135.1 of Cettia cetti. Lineage (NCBI taxonomy): Eukaryota > Metazoa > Chordata > Aves > Passeriformes > Sylviidae > Cettia > Cettia cetti. Next base: position 47,481 of record VZUI01001623.1, read on the forward strand.
AGAACAATCAGACATCTTTTTAGGTATAAGCAAGATGTCCAGTTCCTGAGAACTATCAAAACTTAGCCAGTCTTCCCTGAAGAGGGACTTAGGCACTGAGTAAAAATTACTCATGGACAGTTAGATGCTTGGAGAAGCCCCATACATTAGAAGTTAGGTGACAGCTGTGAGTGGATCTACTTTTTGGACATGTAATTTTCTCCATCTCTCTCTCATTTGATGTAATTAATCAAATGTAGACATAATTAATCAAATATATCCATCTGTAAAGTCAGCTTGTAATACCTGTAGATACTTAAAAGGTGCTGCATGCTACTTAAATGCCATCCATATACTAGAACAGTTCACTGAGCTTCATGAAAACAGAGCAGTGCCTCTGATTGTCATCTGGCCATGTGGTAAATTGAGCTAAAAGTGGCAGAGCTGCCAGTCACCAAACACGATCAGGATTTTTGAACTTACACCTTATAAAGTAGTTATGTCCAATGCAGTTGAAGTTATTTGCAAGACTTAAAGAGAACAGAGTTCAAAATAAAAGTTTCTGCAGCACTTTCAGCTTTTGTTAAAAGTTTAGCTATTTCTCTATTGCTCTTAGTTTTCCTGAAAGACCTTAAGAAAAACTAGGCTTGCAGCTTCCAGTTTCCTGACTTCTTTTTTAAAAGGAACTGAAACTTAGAGGATTTATATTTATTTGATTTACTAACATCTGTTGATTCTGACCTTTGTATCCCTTTCTTTAACAGATTCTTCTTCAACTTCCTTTTCACTGCCAAGGGAAACCCAAGGTTTGTGAACTTCCAGAGTTTCCTCTTTATTTTCTTCTTCTGTTTCTTCTCCTTCTTCTGCAGTTACTAAAGACTGTGATATCAAACAGTGAAAACATTACTTTTTCAAAAATCTGTTACTGAAATGTAAGTATTAACTAGAAACCCAGTTTTCAGTCTTCACTCATACATGCTTTACTTTTGTCTCAGTGGTGAGTCTGGGTAGGGCTGGCTTAGGTCACGTTCATTTTGTGCATTAGAACTTTCCCATAATATTTAATATTTAACTACTAAAGAGATACTGTCGTCTTGAAAGCAAATCATTTTATATAAAAAGAATTTATAGTGATTTTTTCCATTAGCCCTCTGGCCTGGAACTGCATTTTACTTTTCTTAATTGTTGCTCCTCCTGATTCCCTGATGCTGGATGGCAAACTCATATTGAAAAATTATATCATCTTTCTATAAACATTCTCCTGCAGTGTAGTGTACAAGTTCTATTTATCTAGAGCTATTTAAAACTCAAGAACATTTTCATGATTTGAAGAATATATTCTATATATTATGAAAAAAGATTATAATACTTATTTGAAAACATATATTTATTGTCTGTTATTTTTATGTCTGAGAAATCTGTGTATTGGCAGAGAAAATTAATGCTTATGATAAAAACGCATCAGTGGGGGTTAAACTGGCCCTGTGAAGTAAAATATAAAAATTTAATTTAGCCCTTCTCAGTATAAAATATATTTTTACAGTGATACACATATTTTTCCATGATCAGCTTAACCATTAGAGAAATATCAGCTGCTCAAAAATACCATTCCTGACATCTTTTTTTGAGACTGGATCCTGAAATATTCATAGATAAAACAATGTTGTTGTATACTTGGATTTTACCTTTAGAAAGTTTTCCTTGGCTTCTTCAGAAGCCACAATGTAAAAGTTCTGTCCATACTGGAACTCTGGATCAAAAACTAGCAAGAGTTCTTCCCCTGGATATTCCTATTTTAATGAAAAAAATTAGTGGAAAACTGGAAACAAATAATATTCAAAACAAACATGAGTGTGTGACTGGAAAAGCTACCATCAATTTAGTATCTTAATTTTGTATTCTTAACAGAAAATTTCATGTGCCAATTGAAAGGAATAGATGGTGTTTATTTTGTAATAAAAATAAATCTGGGACAAAACTAATCTTTCATACAGACCATTAAACAGAAAATAAACTGTTTTACTGATTGTCAGTAATAGGCCATGAATTAGGGGAAGCCAAATATGTGAAGCTCTGTCAGTTCACAGAATCAAAACTAATTGTATTTATTTTACTTTTAGCATATTTTCAATCTGAAGTTAGTACAAAAAAATACATGGCAAGCCATGAGAAACTTTGAGTCAACAATGGTCCATGACCTCTAGCACTCAGATATTACAGTATCAGTGTGTTTACACAGGGTCAAACAAGAGCAGACCCATTCTTCAAAAGAATGGACATTTGGAGAGCATAAGTCTTAAAGTGACAGTGAAATATGCTACATACTAGGATAACTTTTTTGAGAGGGTGGAAATCAGAAGTTTTAGCTCTTGTTTTCAGGTCTTGAATTATGTCCTCTTTTTTAATACACTTGAAACAATTTTCTTCTGTGATATCTTCATCAGGTCGGCAATTAAAAATTTCTTGGGTCTTTGCAGTCAAAAGCAAAGGAAAGATTTCTGGGTGGCCTATTAAAAAAAGAAAAATTGCGTGATAATTTCAGAGTATTGTTTAAACATGCACATATACTTTGATAACTCTATGTCTTTAGTGTTTCAAGCATAATGCCTTTGAATCTCTCAGCTTTGTTTTTGGTATTTTGGAAGGCATGAAATACAAATTGTATTTACTTTATTAAACTTTGAAAATACTCTACCCAACATTTTGCACAAAATAAATATGATTTCCCTGGTATGAGGGCTTCTTTTCTTCTTGATGCACAGGTTATTAATGATTTTATTGAAAAAAATTTAATGGGTTGGTTTTAATATATTAAGGGCAAAACTGCATGTTTCTGACTTAAGAAAGCCTTTGAATAAATACCCTGTGGTCCTTCCTTGTAGGGCAGCACCATATTAAGCCAAAGTTTAATCTAGGTGAGGCTTCTCCCAAGTAAGGATGCTTTTCTGATTTTGGACTTTCATCTTTCTCCCATTGAGTTGAGAGTGCAGTGGGGACTATTTCTCACTAATCAAATGAGACTGAAGCAAGCTCACTGAGATTAAAGTCATATTTCTTTTCAGCTTTACTGGAGAATATATAGCTGTTTTCTACACACATGATCTCATGTTAGGTTCGTTCATATTAACTGAGAACAAAATATTACTTATCCTTGCACTAGCACAGATACCTTCCTTGGTTTTGGGGAGGCTGGGTGCAGTTAGGTGACATGCCAGCTGTACTTTGCAAACACTCAATCTGGGGATAATATGCAGTGCTTCTTATTGTGTGTGCCAGCTGTATGTGAGTGAGGCAATGTATATAATGCTGGTCTTTCTCATTAGATTACAGATGTACAGATTACATTACATGTTCTGTCTCCAGCTTGCATTACAGCTCTAAGTGGCTAAGATCACTCTAGGCCCAGCTAGTTGAATCCTGCCCCTGAGACTCATCCTTTGCTATACTGCCCTGCCAGCAGATTCCTGCTCTGTCTCAGCTGCCCTAGTAAGAGCATTCCTCATGAAGGCCACTACATTTTTGCCTGAGAAGGTTAGCAGATGTCCATCTTTTTGGTGAACTGAAAACTAAAAGACTGAGGAACACATATACTGTGTACTGTTTTTCTGTACTGAAATGTGCTGGCCATTGTGATAATATCTGATATTTTCTATCTTTATTTCAGTCTCTTTTCTTAGCTTAAATTACTTAATATTTTATCTTAATTCCCAGCACCTGTGGGGTTTTTCCTCTTTGTGCCTGCCTTGAAGAGAAGTTGACATACCTCAAGTGATGATTGTGATCTGCTGTGTCAGCATGTTTTGAGAAGTCATCTCTAATCTAAGCCAACAATGACTAACAAAATGATAAATCCTCCTTAATCTCTGCATAATCCTATCACATAATACATTATGTTTGATGAATCTGACATTTATCCTTTAAAATCTTTCAGTGCTGCTACTCCACTGCATCTGCTCTGCCATAGTCATCACTAAAATCAATGGCATGCCTGATGTTTCTGGTGCACTGTTCCAAGTATGGATTCCTTAGTGTCCACTAGTTATTTCATGGCACATACAATCTGTTTGTAGCATGCACAGGCCATTAGCTCACTTTCATCACAAGCTGTAATCAATATTGCATGATCCTCCTTTTTGATATCTTGGAGATTTCCAGGATTTCTGTGTGGACGCTTCCAAAAAATACAAAATCATAGGGATGTTGATTGGGAAAGACCTCCAAGTCATCTGGTCCAAAATCACTGTTGCTAACACCAGACCTCAAAAATCCCAGGCAGGAGTAATTGTTGTTTTAGACATAATTGTTTGTAACAATAAGCTTTGATGCTACTGTTTTTTAAATGCTGAATCATGTATACAGCCTTGTGCACAAATGCTAACGCTGAAAAAAAATCCTTTTAAAGGGATCTAGGTTTCACTGCCAAATGAAACAATACAAGCATGCATTAAAGTTAAGCAATAATACAATGGGCATCACTACAAGAGAAAACAGATACTTTAAGTGTGGTTTTTTTCAATGCTCTATTGCTATAAACCCAAGTTAAAAACAAAGTAATGATCAGAATTAAAATGCACCTTTCAGTCTAAAGAACTAAAGTTCTATATTGCAGAATATTATTTTAAACAGAATAATATACAGAGCGGGTACTGGAGTTCTTACATTATAAATATTTTTATTGAATGATCTTTTCCAGTAAAAAGTGTGTAACATCTGATCATAGGCTTCACCTTGTTTCTCTATTAGTAAATTATACCTGTAACATTTGCAACAGACAGCAGCTCTTGGTACTACAAGAACTCAAAAAAGACCCAGAAAATGTAAGGAAGAAGTAAAGAACACTTGCAGGCCTAAGGAGTGCGTGCATGGAGTTTAAATCTTGCACAGGCAGTGTTTGCTTACACCAGTGTTTTCCTGTTTTCAGCAGCACGTTCCTAGCAGCAGTTTAGCTGTTAGAGCTCTAACTTTATTTGCCAGTAGGTGGAGGTACAATTCTCTCTTACTATCTCCTGAAACACTGAAAATACATTTTTAAAGTACCACTTTAATCACCTGAGGGATTACTTTTTCTGCATTTTCATTAACTGCAGCTTAGCCATTTTGGTGATGCTAACCAGAGAACAATTTTCACCCAGTGTTCATAGGATTATGGAGGAAAACAAGTGATTTACAGTTTCTTTTAAAATTACCTGGTCTGTGTATTCCTTGTTTGCCACACTGCTACATCTTTTAACAATAAAAATCGTATTTTTACAAGCCAATTAATAAGATAACCCTTTGAACTGTTCCTGTAAACCATAGATAAATTCTACTTTGATATCAATTTAAGTTATATCTGAGGAATAATTGCACAAATTGGATCAGAAGAAATATGGAAAATAAATAATCAGAAATAATTTGGTGTCTAAGAAAAAAAAGAATATATTTAAATTTGAATAATTACACACTTTTAGGCCTTAACTATGGGCTTATAACTGAACTTTACTTGCACAAAAGCCGAATTGTGACTTTTAAATGTTAATTTTCTCCCCTAAAAAAAAATATGCCGATCGATGTCTATTGGTATCTATGATTAAAAACCACAAGTGATGTGCTAAAATAATCTTCTCATGAAATTTAGTAGTAGTTTGAAAAAGATCAAAGGTTATGACTTATAAAAATATTCATGTTTTTCTTTCAATAGCTAAACTATTTCTGAATGCAAAGATTTTGCACCCTATAATTCTGTCATGATGGTTTTTATTTCCCCTTATCCCAACTCCTCTCAAACCAAGAAAAAAACTTCATACCTGTTTCCTGCTACACTGCCTGATACTCAGAGAGCCACTGTAATCACTGTGATAGCTGCATTTCTAAATAAATAAATTTCTAAATAAATTTCTAAAAAATATTTTCTTTTTATTCTCTCTATTAGTAACACAGAAGCTTCAAAATGCTTTGAGTATTCCAGAACTACTACTTTAAAGCTCAGTCATCATTGCACTTACCTATACTGGCCATAGAAAGATCACCTTCATCCTTTTTATCTGAAATATAATGACATGATGTTATCAGTAGAGTTGGTTACAGAAATATAACAAGTAATTTACCTCTCAGTTATTTACATAAAATAGCAGATTCTAATTGATCTCGTGGTTTTTTAATGGATGGGGCCAAAATAATTAAGGTAGATCTCATGTGAGCCCAGACTGCTGCTTGTTTCATTGTTGCTGAACCTTACATACCGAGCTGTGTTCCTTTTCCTTTTCATGATTCCTTAGCTTTGTTTTACCTTTCTGTTTCTTTGCCGAACCTTTCAAGGTGGTCTTGCTGGATTTGCGACTTTCTGACATTTTTTCAGATTTCTCTAGAGAAAGATATGTATCATCAGTAATTTTAAATAGACAACAGAATGTGCCATGTATGAGTGAAAATTTGGTCCATGACTTTATGTAGCTTATCATTATAGTAGTATTTTCATATGCAGCTAAATGTATGTTTCATAGTTTAAAATCATATCACACGTAATAGATGGAAAAATCTCTTTTGTCCAAGTTGTTTAAAAATGAACACTGATTGTCCAAAATAGTGACAGGTTAAATTAGGATAGAGGTTTCCCTTACTGAAAGCTAAGGATCTGAGATAAAATGGGAAGAGCATGGGTGAAAATTCACCAGTTACAAATGTTTGTACCAATGTTTATAAGTGTAAACCATTACTCAGCTGCACAAAGCATTTCTATTTCCATTTATTTCCTCCTCTGCGGAGGACAAACTTGGGAAGAAGATGTATGCCTAATTAAATGTAGCAACCACACAGCAGGAGATGATACTGTATAGAAGGCTATTCCCTTTTTATTTGCTCTCCTTCATCCCAATATCTGGGGAAAGGATTAGAACAGTAGTGCAGGAAAGACTTAGTTCCACGGCAAGAAGAAATGGAGTTCAGCCTGCCCCTGCTGAGGCAGGGCAGCACCATCATGTGGGAGATGCTCACATAGCAGCTGATGGAACAATTAAATCAGGATGTCCCAAATTCTCTTAGAAGTGTTAAAATTGTTTGATGTTAATATTGAAGAGCCAGAAGCATTCAGATGGGATAAGGACAATGGGGCTCTCACTTTGATTGGTTCCTCCCTCTTCCATGTTCACACTTTTTAAGACTGTAAACTGGCTGGGAGAGGAACCATTTTTTAAATGTCTACAGAGCACCTACAGTATTTGGGTGCTATTACAATTTTACCACAAACAAGAGGAAAATAGATGCAGATTGGACAGAAAGAGATGGCACCTTCAAGAACACTGGCATGACATAACTATTTCTGATGATCTCTTACAGGAGCTACAGCCTGTCTGCTTGTGCACGTGAACAGCACATTTACTGTCAAGGTGCTTAAGGTGAAAAGGTGAGTTTATAAAATAAATGTTCTATCTTGAGTATTTCCTTATGAACAGCCTAAAAATAGTGAGTGCTAAAACAAACGTGCTGTGGCCTGTGCATTTGCAATTTCAGTGGCATACCCAGACTGAGAAACACTGTTTTATTATTTTGTAACACAGTTCTTAAATACTCCAGAAGCAAGCAATATAAACTTAGCTTCTGATCTAAAATTTAGTATGGAGATGGCCACTGATAGCGAGATATAGGTCATGGATTATAGCCTGAGGGAATAGCCGAGATTTGGGATATATGTTGGTCTCCCATGAACCCAAGGTAAATTTTGGTGTTGGCTTTTAATGTAAGCAGAGTCTGACACTCTTATTACAGTTATGCATTTTACTTTTTCACTCCAATCAAAGTAGAAAAATACACTCTATAAATCCTCAGGCTCTTTTCTGCATCATTTTGGATCTTGCAGATCACAGGTGGCAGGCTGCACCCATGGCATGTTAGTATATTTCTCTATTGTTTAATCTTTCTTGATTATGGCAATGCAGTCCCCTTCATTAATTTGTCTGAAGAATGGTAGCAATTTAATCTTCTGCTTCTTCCAAAAAGCAATGATGATACCAATGCAAACAAAACTGATGTTTCAGAATTCTGAAACTTTTGCTGTGCATGGGATGATGTTTTTAACCCCCACCCCCAATCATATATAATGAATCTAAGGAGAAAGTTGGGAATTTTTTCTGCCCTCATTCTCATTCTTTTTGTAAAGGAGTAGAAACACTGTTAACATACTTCTGTGTAGCAGTCAACATATTTTAATTTATATATATTTTTATATATGTATTTTTAATATATTTTCTTATATATGTATAATCTTTCAAAGGAGCCTATACAATATGCTTAGCTTGTAGTTCTGAAACACTTAGGCCTACCTCACTGAGCGTGCATACCAATTCAGATGGTTAAAAGACTACTTTTTCCTTATTTCAGAAGGAAAGCTGTGCAAAGCTGTTTCTTATCTTGTATATTTTACATATAAAAATTGGAACCCATTTTGTAAATGAGTTCTGTGACTATTCTAATTTGAAACTAACCTTTATCCCTGTGTATAAGAGAGACAGTCCTTGAGGATAGGAGGTGAGGGCAGCTGTTGTAGAAATCAGTTGAAGGACAATAAGAACCATTTAATCTATATTCCAGTCATCTCACCATTTCATAATTATGCACTGCAACAAAGCTAGTTTGGAAATTTTGAGTGAGTTCCTCTGAGTAACCTAAACTCTAAGTCACATGAAGGGAGGAAACACCGAGAAGGCTGACATAAATCACATCTTATGTTTAGTAAAATAACTTGCAAATAAAAACATTCCTTTCCTTTCAATTGATTTCAAGTCTATTTTACCTATAGAAACAGTTAAAATTGTTGAAAATGGTGTCCCAGTAATCAGATCCTCCTCCTTCACTGAAAGGATAAGGTATAGAGGTAGATGCAGCACTATAGAGAGAAGGGCCGTTGTGGTAAAGCTGATGCCAGTGCCTGGTACATGTATTTGCATTTGTTAATACAAAAAGTGCCCCTGTTTAAGGGTTGCAGATGAATAGAGCAGTCAGTGGGACTGTTTGTACTCCCTCTGGGATGCACATGACCTCCCAGCTGGAAAGCAGATAGAAAATTACAAATTACTTATCTTCTTTTACAATATCCCCAATACTGTATCGCCCTGCCCCTCCGTCATCCTGTGGCCATATGATTGTCAGTGGTCAGGAAACAGGGAAAGCCTGCACAGAAAGTGAAGGCAGAGCTTCCAGAAACTTCTCTGGAAGCAAAACCAGGCCCACAGCCATTTACAGAGCCTATATGCAAAGCTGTTTTTTACACAGGAATATGGTAACCTGTGTGAAGAACTTTCAAATATGTTTTGAGGAGCAGACTTTTGCATCTCACCTCTTCCAAAAAAGTATAAAAGAACAAAAGTCCCAATATGTAAGTTAAAAGCTACTATTTTCAGTAGTTACCTGTTAGTTCAGGGGTTTGCTTTTTTCCCCTAAGTTTTTATACAAACTACTAAATCTTGTCAAGAAAGCCATGAAAAAAATCAGTCTATATTAATGGACTGTCTGAAAATGTGACCAAAAAGATCAATTTTTTAATCTGTAGTTAGTTCCTATTCTCTTAGGGATATTTCTATACTGCTTATTTAAAAAGGACTTGTCAAGGCACACGCAAATGTATTATGCCTTTCCACTATGTTTATAAAAATTCATGATTCTATGATTGAGAAGAGGATTGAAACAACATTTAAATAAATGTAATTTGAAAATTTATGAGTGCAAAATCTATATAAAATTATAGCTTTTGAAAATTAATTGTCATAAATATTGCCATGTATTTTATTTTTAAAAAGTAAGTACTATTTAGATTTCATTAATTATGTTCAGTCTCATTTTTCAGCAGTTTTTCAGTGGAACACAGTGTTACATTATATAATTGTTAAAACCTTGGTAAATATTTGACAAATTTGTTTGACATTTTATAGCCTAGTTTGTTTACAGATGGCTCTAATATTTTGTACATTAGGCTTAAGAGAAAAAATAAGATCAGAGTGTTCTCCTAATCATTTAATGTACTGAAACATTTACAGTTATAAACAAATACGTGAAGTTGCTAGGTACTGCAAAAGGAAAAAACTAATTAGCTATCAGTTTTACAAAAGATGTCATCTGATTTGAGGACACAGAATGATTCATTAGTTGCCTAATTGAATGATTTAAGGTCAAGTTTGTGTGCATTTCTATTTTAGGACTGTAATTTACTATAATTTGGAATGACAGAAGAATTGGATGCATGTCCTTTTTACAAAAGCGCTACGAGGAAAAGATCAAAACCATGTGCTAATGGCTTTTTTTGTTGTATCACTAGCAAGCTAAAAACCACATATCTGTTGGTAAACATTTAGGGACTTGTTAAAAATACCATCTTGAAAATACTTTGTTCCCCCAGAAATTCACATGCAATATTGCCTTTAATTAAATTTGTCCTATTTTGCTCTACCCGAAGAGCAAATAATACAAAATTATTAAAAATTATTAATAATCCTTGTTCATATTTGGACACAACTTCATTGTATAAATTGTAGGGAGTAAAGCTGAAGTTTTGGCAACTGCCAAATCATTTCAGCATATAAATAGTTCAATTTGAATGTACCTGGTTTCACACTTAAAACTTTTCATTAAATCAGGCTTACTTGAACCTGGTGTTGATTTTGTTATTTGATAGAAACCAGTAGATGTAGTTAGAGTATCTGGGATGATAAGTACAATATATGTAAAATTAGGTTAAGAATTAATAAGAAAGCCATAAGAGAACAAAATGGAAAACTTCATTAGAATGTTGGTTAATGCTGTGTTCTGATTCTCTCCTTTCTTTTGCTCAAAGAGAAATAGATTAAAATTGGAAAATGTATAACAAGGACGATTGAAGACATAGAACATATTTTGTACTGGGAATAAACTAGGATTATTTTTGGCCTGAAAATGATATGACAAAGTCAGTGAAATCACAAGAGACACAGAGAAAGTGACCAGGAGATGCTGATTCACGGTCCTAACACGAGATCGAGCTGGCATCACATGAGCTTATGGATGTGGAACAAACAACAGGACTGCAGAAGTGTTTCATTGCGCAATAAGCGCGTGAATTATGGAACATACTGCCTGTGGACAGGACAGCTGCCAGGAGCACACAATTTCAGAACCTAACACGGCAAACTAACAGATGAAAAATTGAGGGCTACTAAAAATAATGATAATACATCTGGCTATAGAAATTAAACCACAAATTCAACAAGAAAAGGGTGCAAAGAGTGGAAATATGGCTTTACCATTATCTTGCCCAGACAGAACTTCTGGTATGAGCCAGTACAGTTGGTTATTAAAATGGTGTAACAATTTGGTTGGTACTTAAAAAATTACGAAGTATGAAATAGAAGTTGTCATAACATGGTCCCGCCAGGAACTAAACAGTAACATATGTTGCATTGTCATGACTTTTGAAACAGAAATGCTATATTGTAAAAATTTACATTAGATAAGAACTGTTTAAGCAGAGGTAAGAAGAATAATTATCTCGTCTCCTCAATGCGAGAGCTGGGTAGCTGGAACAAGACCATGTGAGGAGACGGGGGGTGGGGGTGTGCATTTGCGGGGGTTTGTAGCCCCGGTCTCGTCCCCAGCTCCCCTCCAGCCTTCGGCACAGCCCCTCGGGGGCATCGAGAAGGCTCTGCCGCCTCGGGCCCGCTGGCAGTGCCGCGGGAAGAGGCGGCGGAGGCGCCTCGGCCGTACGGGGCAGTCACGGGCTCTGCTCCAGCGGCTGTGCCCTGCCGGCTGCTGCCCGTGTGCTCTCGGGTCTGGCATCTTTCACCGCTTCCACAGCGCGGCCGGGTCCCTTTCGTGCCCTTTGTCCCCTACCTGCGCGGCCGCGGCCCCGGCCCGGCGCGGCCCCGGCGGCGCGCGGTTGTCATGGCGATGGGGCCAGCTGTGATTGACGGCTCGGACAGGCAATCAACGCCCGGCTCTGCAAACCCGCCCCCGCGGCGGCAGCCTGCAGGGACGAGCCAGACAAGAACTACTCATCCCAGCATGCTGTGCGTGGGAGAAGCCCCGCCGGCGGTACTTTGGGGCGCGGGGCATGATGGGGTCTGTAGGCGACTGGCGGCGGCAGTTCCCTCTGCAGCCAGACCACCCGCGCACCCCAGCCCAGGCATTGCCTCGGTGTGTTGCCGGGCAGTGCTGAGGCCGTCTCGCTCTGGGATTGAGGCGACTCGATGCGGCTTGTTTATATGAAGATTTGTAATCTGTATTTTTTCTATTTTGGATGCATAAAATTAATTTCATTTGCCTTACTGCAATGTAAAACTCAGGAGCCGCGGAGTATCTTTTTCCCTGTGCAGAGCGCCCAGTGCAGGTTCTTGGTGCCACTCCGAGGTCCATCCACCCCTTCTTATGATAAGCAGGAGGGTTCGTTCTGTCTTCCATGTCAATCTGTACAGCCAGGAAATTTCCTTTCTCAAAATGCCTGCTATGCTCCTTGTTTTGGTCTTGGCCTTTTTTTACCTTCTCCTTTTATACCAGTGTTCAGAACGGTACTTGCAGCACAAATTAGGCATCTGAAGACTGTGCACAGTTATAACCTGAGGTTTATCCTCTTGTCAGGCAGCAATGCCAAAGGGATCATTTCTGCAAAGCAGTGGGACTGGCACAGACCCAAGGAGGAGCCCATTCCCTTTGAAGTTCAGTTAATAACTTTAATAGCTTAATTGTGTATAAGTGGAATGACTTAAGCATTTCCATTGTACCACTAGCCTTTCATACTGCAGTTCTGTGACCTGAAAGGGATTTTCGGAGCTTTTTTTGTTTGTTTGGGGTTTTTTTTATTAATAACACAGACATTATTTCCCCTGGTGGAGATGCCTAGGTCAATCGTTCTGGAGCCGGCAGTACCATCCTTACAGGAAATGTATTACAGCGTGGAGAGCCGCCCGTCACGTGCGGCAGGAGGGAGATGAGCAGCACAAGGTGTCAGAGGCCGCGAGTGCCGGTGTGCACAGCACAGCACGGCCCCGCATAGCCAAGCCTAGCCCGGCACAGCACAGCTCCGCACGGCACAGCCCAGCCCAGGGGCCGGGGCGGGCTGGCGGAGGCCGCGGCTCTCCCGCCCAGCCGAGCGGAGCCGGGAGGGAGCGGGGGCGGCTGCGGGCACCGGGCTCGCACGGCCGCCCCCGCGGCGGCAGCAGCCCCCGGAGCCCGGGGAGCGGCAGGAGCGGCGCGGCAGGAGCGGTCACGGCTGGCGGGTACGCGGGAGCCTTTAGCGGCGGGGGCGAGGGGCCGCGGGTGCACCCTGGGCCCCCAGCCTTCGCTTTGGGGTGCCACGGTAAAGGGGCGCCGCGTCCGGGAGGGGCAGCGGCTGCCGCGCTCCGGCCTGGCCGGGGGTGGCGGTGCGGATGCAGGCGGCTCCCGCCTCGGCCCCTGTGCCACCCGCAAGGCTGCGGCAGCCCGCGGGTGTTGGGAGCCGCCTGCAGCGGCTGGCAAGGGGAGGGCGGCTGAGGGAAGGGCCCGGCCCGGCCCGCAGTGACCGCCCCGGCTGCCGAGACCCCGGCCCGGGTTGTGGGGGAGCGCGGGGCTGCGCCTGTGGGAGCAGAGCCTCAAGCCCTCCGTGCGGGCCAGAAAAGCCTTGTTCTTGTTGGGTTTTTTTGGGGGAGCGGGGAGGGTAGTTTGGTTTGTTTTTTTTTTTTTTGTTTGTTTGTTTGGGTTTTTTTGTTTTGTTTTGGGTTTTTTTTTTGTTTGTTTGTTTGTTTGTTTTAATCGAGCACATATATTGACAGGACTGTTGCAGTGGCAGAGAAGGGTTTAATTTTAGAAATGGTGGATCAGCTGTGAGAAAGATGAGTGGAAACCGCAGCGGACTGTTCGCTATCCTGCAGGGCAATGGCAGTCAGATAAAACAGGAGCTGAACTCTTTTTGGCCTCTCTATGGGCCTGTTCTTAGTGTTACACTGCTGACACAAAACTTTTCTTGCTTTCCCTCACAATTGGGGAAATTGAAGGTCTCGAATCACATCTGAAACTGACTTGTTCTGCTGTGTGCAGGGGCTGCTGGAGGAGACTAGATGTGATTGGACATGTGTAAAAATCAATCTTGATGATTATTTTTTGTTTGAGTTATATGCAAAACTATTCTTATGGGAATCAAACTGTCTAATAAGGCACACCTTTATTCACAGCCTAGGCTGTATTCACTGTTCTTAAAGTCATCAGCCTCTTATCTGAAAAAAATATTCCTGGCTAGTTCTTAAATATTTTATAAAGCATTTATAAAATGTTTGGGAATCAGTGAATTTAGTAACAAATAAAAATGTAAACATGCTCAGTACTATGGAGAGTAATGTCTCAAATTGTGTTTATGGGGTATCTAATCTTTATCTAATCTTTTCCTCTCATACTGAACTCAAACATGAGCCTCCTTGGCTAATCATGATTCAATTACCTCTTGGTCTTTTTGTTTGGTTCGTCATTGCTGGTGATTTGCATTGGGTCTTTTATGGCAAAAGAAAAAGACATAATCCTGCCAAATGACAAGTTAATGCTATCAGGCTATTTGTCTGAATTGTAATTTGTCATGCTCCATCTCCATTTCCAAGAGTGAACCATGCTAACAGTAATGTATAAGAGAACTGCTGCCCCTCTTGAAAATTCCATTTCTTTCAGGGACTGGACATAGGCTTGTAGCTGTGGGGGGAAATAATAGCTACAGCACTAGATAATTTTTCCAGCACTCCAGAAGAATGCTCATGAGAGGCTTTTGGTGCTCTTCTTGAGTCAGGATGTCTTGCATATATGCTGTTGTTGTCAAGTGAGAGAGGAAGAAGTTTTCAGGAAGTGACCCTGTAATTCCAAATGGACAGAAATTCCATTGTTAAATAAGTGTCCTGGCAGCCTAACTGCAAATTTAAGAACTTGCCCATATTTTTCTTGGAGTTTTGCAGAACGTGTGCAATAATATGAGAAAGGTCTGAAATTCAATATAAAGTGTAAGTGCTTTTCACAGAAGATAAACACCTTTGGAGTCCAAGTTGTCATTGCAGACCGATCTGCTGCTGCTGTATTCATGCTTGCATGTTTTTCAGCTGACAAGGACTACTTTTCTTTTCAGAAATGGAAAATCCTGAAGTGTCTGTGAGCAGCTGCAGTGCGCATGACGATGAAAACCTTTGCAGCTACAAACGACACTCATCAGTATCCCAGGAGGGCCTTTTGGAGGACCAGCTTAGAAGGAAGTTAAAATTTTTCTTCATGAACCCATGTGAGAAATTTTGGGCCCGGGGCAGAAAGCCTTGGAAACTTGGGATTCAGTTGCTCAAAATAGTGATGGTTACAGTTCAGGTGAGTACCTATGGAAGCAGGGACTCAGCCTATGGAAGTTATATGTGTGTAGGTGACATTATTCATGGTGTGGTGCAGAGAAAGGGAGAGGATTGCAAAATGATGTTATTTGCATAAATGTAGCTTAGATCTCAGGTGGCATAATTTTCTCCTAAAACTATGGACTGAAAAAACCAGCCTTCCAGGAGTGCAGATGAAAGGAACCATGTTTAAGGGCTCAGCTTGACCTTTTACTTTATTTTTTTTTTCTTTGCCATTTTTCCCCCCAAAGGATGGCATCCCTACACATCTGTTACCCTAACACATGCTTCACTGTTGTGTTTGAGGGAAGGAAAAGTAGTTTCTGTTTCGATATCACGGTGATAAGAACTGAAATTGGTGACATTTTCATGATGTTCGCTTGGATCTTGCATATGGCATACGAACTTCTCCATTGAAAAAAACCTCAGAAATTCTTCCTCATTCTCCCTCTCACCGAGCCTTGCACCACAGATTTCATATAACACATTTATCTGCTGCTCAAAACACAATTGTTTGTCTCAAAGTTCTGTGGTTAAGGCAGAGGAAAGTTTTCGTAAAACCTTTCTAAGGCCTCAGATGATCCTTCAGAGTTGCCCACATGTGATTTCCCTTTATGGTCATGCCAGTGCTATACATGCATAGAAAAGAATATTTTCTTTCCATTTGCATGAATGATGGCACAAACTGCAGAAATACAAGTTCTCCTGCTGTGCATCTGGCAGCATGTTTGTGTCCCTTACTGTTTTGTTTTTAAATGTGCCATCATTCTCTGATTGCAGTCTCTCCCATTTTGCAACTAAAAGTAAAATTCGATGATGGAAGAATCCAGATAAGAAAGAAACTAATGCTGATTTTGTATTTTCAGAGAAAATCTGCCTCTAGGTAATTCAGTCTAAGTAGTGTTGGTTTGCTGGTGTATTCCTGTGTGCTGAGCATGCTGAGCTTGCCTACAGAGCATTTTAGTATCTCTGTAACTGAGTTACCCTTGTCAAAACCTGCATATCCAGTTTGCACCATGGCCATAAAACTAATCTGTAGACTACTGATTCAGACTTTGATGAGTTTTTTCACAATACACCTGACACAGATTTGAAACAATAGTCAAGAGAATTGTGAGTTCCCAGAAGCAATACATCATGTACTTCTAGAAACCTTTTCCAGTCTGGATAGTAGCTAACAGAGTTTTGTGCTCACTTTTCATGAATGGTTGCAGTTTTTTTTTTTTTTTTTTTTTTTTTTACCAGCTTCATGTGTTCTCTTGTTACAAGGACAGCTTTGGTGAGATATTCTCAAAACGCTTTTCACTGAAACTTGATTTAGAGTTTTCCTGAGTTGTCCTCAATTTCCCTTTTGTTCGCTGGAATAAGGACTTCAAAGTGGGGTCTTGTTAAGTCTCATCCTGCCTTTTTGGCTGAGGAACAGTGATATTCCCCCAGGGCAAGTCAATTGACGCCAGGTCAAACTAACAAAGCATGTGTAACAGTATATAGGGAGCTCTAACCTGAGCTGGGATCATTTTCTTTGTAAAAATGCCAGTCCTTGGCCAAGATGCTGTAAACATGTTAAAGGCACATTTGTGAAACACACTGTTTCCTTAAAGTCAAACTTTCATTTGACCAGCTGCGGAATGGAGCAGCCTGCATGTAATTGCCTTGTCTACCAGTGAAAAAAAAGACTGGCTGTTCATAAAACAGGGTTCATATGTTAATCCAGAAGCCAATTTTGCCTTTGAACAGGAAATATGTCTTTTTCAGCTGGTGGTTTTTGGATTGAGCAATCAAATGGTGGTTGCCTTCAAAGAAGAGAACACTGTTGCATTCAAACATCTTTTCTTGAAAGGATATATGGACAGAATGGATGATACCTATGCTGTATACACACAAACAGATGTCTATGACCAGATATTCTTTGCAATAAACCAGGTAGGGATTGTTGCTGAAATATGTGCAATATATATGGTCTTTGTCTGGGTACCTTTTTTTGAATTGAACTTCTGTGTCAATTGCTTAAGACTAAAGCATCTAGTCATTTAGGTTTTCTGTTGTTGCTGGAGCACTGTAGTGTGGTAACATCCTTAATCAGTGTACTAGTTCTACACGAAAAGCACACATTGGATCTGAGCCAGAATTCTTTGCAAGTAACAAATTAGTTTACTAGTTTTCTTTTACTGCTTTTACTAATTACTTTTCTAGTAAGGATTGTAAAGACAAAAACATAATAAGCAAAAATCCTGTACTTAGTGTTTTTGTCAAATACCTTAAAATATTTGAGGACTCAGCTGTTGTGTTGTTTAGGTTTCACAGTTCTTTAGGTGACCTTTTAAATAAAAGAGATTTGTAATCCATCCAAACAGTTCTGGTTTGCTTTGTTTTGGTTATTTTGGTTTTGGTTTTGTTTTGTTGTTGGGTTTTTTTCCCTCAGACACTAACAGTTTTATTGCTATTTAAGTTGGTTCGTTTGTTTTGAACTTTAGTACCTCCAGCTGCCCAACATCTCTGTTGGAAATCATGCTTATGAGAAGAGGGGAGCAGAAGAGACACCTCTGTCTGTTTGTCAGCAGTTCTACAAGCGAGGAATCATCTGTCCTGGAAACGACACCTTTGATATAGACCCAGAGATTGTGACTGGTGATGAACCTAAGCTTTTTTTATCAGTTCTTTGGGAGGATGGGACCTACATTTTTGATAAATTCTTTAAAAAGCTTTACATTAGGGTATAATCATATCACAGGATCTATGTTGAACTTACTACCAGCCAAAACTTGCAAGAAAAGTTCTGTGTAACTAACCTCTAGCCCTCACCTCCAATGTCTAATGCCACAAAGAAGTGATGAGCCTTTAGCACTGATGACAAGTGTTTGGGGCTAATTTTCAGGAGCATTCCCTGTGAAGTCATGATGAATAACTTGGCTGGTGTTCAAGGGAGCCAGTGTATTTGTCAGTTGGCTTCTCAGATGACTCCTCACTCAAGTGTGCTATCTTGTCTGGTGTAGCCAACAGCTCATAACAGCCTCGGGAGTGGGACAGGCAGATTACAGTTAAAGAACCTGATAATCCATGAGATATTGTTGTGAGTCCTTATCCATTCCAGACTGCTTGTACATTGAGCCAACGACTTCATTACACAACGCAACAATGGGAAAGCACAATTTGAATTTCACTCTGGATTTCCCCAGGTGAGGAGGAATGAACACCCCCCATGTTGGGGTACTGGTGCATTTTCCCTGTGCAAGGCTAACCTGAAGCTCTGTTGCAGACTGGTGGCAGTGCAGCTTATGTTCAATCTGAAGGCAATCAACCTCCAGACCGTTCGTCACCACGAGCTCCCCGACTGTTACGATTTCACTCTGCGGGTATGTGGAAGCCTGCCACGTGTCTTTCTGTTCAAAACCAGAAAATGGCTTGCTGGTTTACTGCACACAGTCAGCACAGGTATTTTCTGAAGAGTGTTGAGTACCACTGGGTCAGTGGTGCCTGGATTATTCTGTTATGGCTTAGTGTACCCTGTAAATAACCAGTAGTCGTCACTGTGGGAGGTTAAGCTTTGAGTGCTCCTGATGTGGTCCTGAAGTACTCGCTTGGCTTACAGCCACCTGTGCTCTAATCCATCTGAAGTATAATGGAAGTATAAATCTCTTCTTTTTAGAGAGATGCTTCTGGGAAAGGTTGTTTTCAGATCATAGAGGAATGAGAATGTAGTTTAAAAGTATTTCACCTAGTAACTAGTTGATCAAACAATTTGTGGCAAATACACGGTTCAGCAGATTTGTCTTCGACAGCATTTATTCGAAGATACTGCAATTAGTTTAAGCTTAGAAAAGTTTTGTAACTTCTCCCGTAGGAGAATTATTCTGTATCATTATGCAGGCTTACCAGTACAGTGTAATTACACGTGTAATTGTTTAACTTCATAAAGACATGCACCTTTTTTCATTTGTTTTTGTTTTTAATACAGATTGTGTTTGATAATAAAGCACACAGTGGAAGAATTAAAATAAGTCTAGACAATGACATAGCAATCAGGGAATGTAAAGACTGGCACGTTTCTGGATCAAGTAAGTGACATTAATGTGTTCAGATTTTCATACTAAAATTTTGTCCACTAGCACAATGTTTGTTAACCTTTTTCTTTATGAAAAGGTGGAGCACCATTAACATACAATCTCTATCTAGTATGTGCACTCTAAATTTGATTCTCTAAGAAATTTTTGTTCTTCACCCTCTGATCTGAAAACCTGGGAGTCCAGCCACACCATTATTTTCTGTAGCAGTTCTCAAGACTTTCACTATTGATAATGTCAAACCAAAATTTTTCCGTGCCTCACTGTACATCCTTCTGTCTTTTGCCTCTGAACTTACACTGCTTATTTCTTAAGGCAGAGTTGTGAAACATTCTAGCACCAGGCAACGGGACACATGATAGTGGTGGAAAGTTGAAGCTGATTTACTCTTATTTCAGGACTTAGCACCAGGAAAGATAAGGAAGCATTGTTGCTGTGGCTTGCTGTAGGGGAATGGCTGGAAACACTTCTTATTGTTGCTTAAATGCCATTCACTGTGTATTTGGCTATAACTGAGGTACACAGGATGGTTAAATTTCTTAAATAGTGACTGACAAGAATGAGCGACCTTTGTTGGCAGATATTTGACCTGGTCAAAACATCATCTTTTTTCATTAGCAAAAATAATCTCTTGGATAGAAGCTTTCCAGGATTTCTAGATTCGACTTTGCAATAGGATGAACCAGGTCCTTCTTTCTACTCTGGCACTTTCTCTGTTGCTATGCCTGTGTTAGGGAATGAAGAGCTGGTAGTGAAAAAGGATAAAGATCCAGACAGAAATTAACTTGGTTCCCAAACGAAGCGCATCCCGGAGCCCAGCCCTGGTGCCCCGGGTTGGCGGCTGCCGTGCCAGCAGTGCCCAGCAGGCGGCGCTGCCCCCCCCGCCCCGGGCCCGCGCTGGCCGCTGCTCGGAGCCATCCCCGGCTGCTCGGAGATCCGGCGGGACGCGGACAGCTGGCGGCTGCAGCTGCACCACAGCAGCTTCTTGCTGCTCTGCACTACATGGCAAAAACAACTTAAACGGCAGCTGTGTAACAGGGAAGCACTTGGGTGGGCTTTTTCTGAGTAGTGCAGTTTGTGATGTCAACTAGAATTTCAGCAGCCCATTTTGTAGAATTGGTGCACGTTCTTGCAAATTTAGCATTTATTTGATTTTTTTTTTCTCAAACCACCATCTTTTAGCATTAAAATGTTAATCCTTCTGTTGTCTCACCTATTCTCAGCTGTATGGTAGGTATGAAAACAAACAGCTTTGGTGCAATGTTTAACATTAGATGGTCAGTAGTGTGAATTTTAGTAACATAAGAGATGGAGAACTCATGTCTAACTCAATGTTGATCTTGACTAGCTGAGCAGTAGTACAAGTTATCTGCACTGCCCTAGGACAGAAAAACTGATTGTCAAATACTGGTCTGAAAGAGACACATATTATAAAGTTCCTAGGATTTTGAAAAAAAATTCTGAGCACCTCTATGACTCCAAAGGCCATTCCAGTCCCTGTAAAATGATTAACTCTCACCTACAATCCTGCAGGGCTGTAGGAAGAACTCACATTCTGGTATATTTTTGGTGTGGTATCAACCCTCCTAAACTCACTGAAATGGTATCTGTAGTGCAGATACACTTGTGTCTCTCATAAAATATGTAAAATAAACTTTTGTGGGAAAAAATGCTAAGATTTTTCTTAATTTTGTTGTATAAATATAGTTAACATCAAAATTTGATTTTTACTTCAGTAATGGTCAACAAGAATAAATGCACTATAAACATGTACATTTTTGTTCTTGCAGTACAGAAGAACACTCATTACATGATGATCTTCGATGTTTTTGTCATATTGACTTGTCTGGCGTCACTGATCCTTTGCACACGATCAGTGATTAAAGGAATTTGGCTCCAAAGGGTGGGTACAGCTCCTTCCTTGGAAAGCCTTGTCATGTGTAAGCCTGATTAACTGTTCTCTTTCCTTATTTCCTCTAGGAATTTGTAAGCTTTTTCCTATATTATTATAAGAAAGAAGTATCCTTCAGTGATCAGATGGAATTTGTCAATGGATGGTACATCCTTATCATGGTCAGCGATGTCCTAACTATTGTTGGATCAACTCTAAAGATGGAGATACAAGCTAAGGTAGGCTTTTTACACTGTCAGATGGAAGCAAAAGCGTTTCTGTCCAACCTAGGTTTAAATCTCTCAGAGGACTTAGGCTGGCTGAACTTGCTTCTGAGTGGCATGACATTTTAAAACTCTGTCTTCTCTTCCAGAATTGCAACTCGTGCATATTGTTTCTAGTAGCAAGATTTAGAGACTCCAAATATCACTCTGTATTATAGTGCTGAATTATCTTTGCTCCCTATGACTCTGAGGAATAAAATGTAGTTCATCTCTGGAAGTTTGACTGTTAACTTCCTCCCTTCCTCACTTATATTTTCTCATTTGATGAATTTTTTTCAGATTTAGCATTTAACTTTTGGAACTCTGTTTACAAGTGTTTAACAGAGTCTCTCTCCTTAAGTATCACTTTACTGTTTTCCCAGCTTCCATTTTCCAGCATGTACGTAACAGTAAGCCATGGCAAGTTCTGGGCTTTCACTTTCTAAGATAAACTGGATATGGACAAAACTCAAAACTTGTAGAACATTGCGTTTTACAGAATTAGGGAAGAAAAATTATTGTAATATGCTATCCTGAAGCACTCTGATATTCAGATAGTATTGCTCTTCACAATATCATTAGCAGTCTTTGAAGTGTGAAATTGCAACATAGTGGACTTTGGACAGTAGTGATGAAAGGATGGGTCTGAAATCCTTCTGCTGACAGCTTGACTATCACAAACCCCCTGTACAAATTGCCCTGTCTCACCATAGGACCTATAAACTCACTGAGAGTAGAAAGACGCTGTGAGGAAGTTGGCTAAGATAAGACATAGCTCCATCCTGCTTTGGGAGAAGCAAGAAAGAGAACAAGATTTGAAAAAGATCTTGCAATTGGGATTCCTGTATCTTATATTATAAACACATCTATTTGTATATGTAAGAGTTTTTTACTAAAACTCCTCTCTACAGGCACATTTTACTCCATTTTGCAAGCCTTGTGGACCATAGTAACAAGGTCTTGTTCCATGTTACTGTATGAAAGCGGTTGAATAACAAGTTCACATTGAAGTAGCCTAAATTTGTTTCTTGTCAAGCTCTAAATGAACTATGCTGATGGGAAAGATTAGCCAATATCCGTTGCCAATATCTATTATTTATGTTTTATTCTTAGGAGAATAGAAACAGAAATGAATGAAAACTTGAAATAAGCTGTCATGGTCCATGTCAGAGTAGAGCTGCAGTTCAGGAACAGAGTACACGCTAATCTGGATGAAAACAGGCCAGTATCTGTAGGTGGAAAAAACAGCAAAGTGCCAATAGATATAAGTTCCAGATAGAATTCATTAGAAGCTAATTAGTCTTCTCCTTGATAGCTTTATATAGCTCATAGTTCCCAACTGCATAACAAGATCCTCCTGAATATGTATCTGAACAATGCTGACAAGTCATGCTAATTTTTACTAAGTGCTTTTCCTACATACTGGAAGAACTTTCTTTGTTCTGTGTCATGTTTACACTGTCCATTGGGATGCAGTGCAGAGATTCCCAAGATGCTCTGAGGAATCTGTCAATGCAGATTCCAGAAGCAGTTGCTGCAAGTCTGGAAACACATAAAAATGTTTGCAGTGCCACTGCAGATCTTGGTGAGCTGGGTACAGAGGAGGTGTCTCTGCTTCTGCAGTGCACCTGCCTTGCGAATAAAGCTCATCTTGTTAGAATCTGTTTTACAAACGGCCATGTGCAACGGCATTTCATGAGTTGCACTTGAAAGTGCTCCTGCACATTCATGGGATCTCTCTAATGTATATTGCCTCAAACTAATTTCTAACTGGGACAGTTTGCCAAAGGAAAAATGTTTCTTAACAAATCTTTGTAGTAATGGGAGTCACAATTTAGAACCTGTCAGTTGTTACAATAATTAATTTTTTCCTTTCTTACTTTTTTTGCTTCTTCTCTTGCTTTTTTTCAGAGTCTGACAAGTTACGATGTCTGCAGCATTCTCCTAGGAATATCCACTATGCTTGTGTGGCTTGGAGTCATTCGCTACCTAGGTTTCTTTCAGAAGTATAATGTAAGGATCTCCTGGGATCTTCATATTGTTGGTATTTATTCTGTTTGTTGCTATAAGAGGACTGAAAGAGGTATCTGGTTGAATTCTAACTGTTTGCATTGCTTTGTGCAGCTCCTCATCCTAACACTGCGAGCAGCATTACCCAACGTTATGAGGTTCTGCTGTTGTGCTGCTATGATCTACCTGGGCTATTGTTTCTGTGGATGGATTGTACTGGGACCATATCATGTGAAGGTAGTGTTCTGTCCATGAGAAAAGACTACTTGAACAACAGAAGGAGGGATTACAACTGTTGTTTTCTAGTTCTGCATGTCAAGGCTTCCCCTAATGTAAAAATAGTGCATCTTCAACATGATGCTGCCCTGTTTGTGGAGTCTGACTTCCATGACTCAATCAGACTTTCCTCGGTTATGAAAGCTCCAAGTCAGAAGTGGAAGCTGCTGTGACTCCCAATCACATGCTGATATTTTAAGAAATAATTTCCATTTTGCAGAACACTGGTATCAGGCTAAAACTTTGGAGACATTATGCTTATCCCTCTAAAAAGAGAAATTTGCTTATCTGAGTTGAATGTGCATGTGTATAGGAGGCGACAAACTTTGCTCAGATGTTTTACTATTGGCACCTTGTCATCCCCTGGGTGTAGGAAGAGATCTGAGGCAGCCAGTCATCAGTGGTGTATGTTCTTCATGTTAGGTGCAGTCTTTGTGTCCAAATGAAGCAGTGACAAGTCCTTGTCTTCTTCCCTCCTCTCTAGTTTCGCACTCTGAACATGGTTTCTGAATGCCTTTTTTCATTGATCAATGGAGATGACATGTTTGCCACCTTTGCACAAATGCAGCAGAAAAGTTATTTGGTTTGGTTATTCAGTAGGATCTACCTCTACTCCTTCATCAGTCTGTTCATCTATATGGTGCTGAGTCTCTTCATTGCACTCATTACAGATACGTATGAAACAGTCAAGGTAAGCACAGACTGTTCGTTTGGAATAGCAGTGCAAGATTTGTGCTATCAAAACTCTCATCTCCCTCACTATTTTAACTTGCAGTGCATGCCAGTGTAAAGAATAAATATAATGACTACTTGTGAGGGTCCAAAGTGATGACAGGAGGGTTTTTAATCCCTCTCTACTTTGTTATTCTTAAAAAGTCTGTTTTTCTGCTCCAATGGAATCTAAAAAGATGTATTTTCACATTGGGTCCTCTGAATCTTTTAATTTCAGACTTGAGCAGTGTCTCAAAATTTGTCTGGGGGGGAATTTGGGTTATTATAGGTTGTAGCCTTGTTAAAGGTTTAACTAAGTATCGATTTTTAGCACTACCAGCAAGATGGCTTTCCCGAGACAGAACTTCAGAGATTTATATCACAGTGCAAAGACTCACCAAACTCTGGGAGGTACAGGCTAGAGGAGGAAAGTTCTGCATCTCTCTTCTGTTGCTGTAATGGTATGTATCTATATTAAAATTATCTATTAAGGTATATGCAAAAAATGCTAAAAAATGTCCCTGGTACAATGTTTATGAAAAGTTCTTAAATTTTGGGGGAAGTTGTATGTGTGGGTGAAACCCACACAAAAATCCCAAACTATTTCTAATGAACAGGGCATTTCAGCACAATGTCTGCAGCCAACAAATTTCTTAGAAGATGTGAGGGAACTTCTAAATTAAGAATCATTTAAGGTGAAAAATTATACAGAAAGTAAGATAATATATACAGTAACTTGGGAACCCCGTGTGTGTAATGTCTAAGCATCAACATTTCCTGTACTCACTACAACAGGCAGGACTTAGAGAACTCATTCAGTGTTCTCTTATCCACCTTTTAATTACACTTTGTGCAGGTAACAGGCCTGAAACTTGGGGAAAAAATCAGCTTGTCAAGGTTTTCAGACAGCATACAGTTTAAGATACTATAACAGCACTTGGAAAATATTGCCTGACTTCCATTATGGAGAGAAAATGCTCCAGTTCTTTGAAGTTGTGTTTCTTCAGGAATTGCAGGATACGTGGTTTATATTTAACCTGTCTGGCAGCAAGTCTGGGTCTTCCTTGCTGAAGAGCCTTTTGGTGGGGGAGCTGAAAAATATTTGCCACTTGATTAGAAAGATCAAAGGTGCAACTCCCTGGTACTGGGCTTTTCTGGTGGACTGTATTGTTATATGCCTGATAGAACATATTTATGGGAGAGAGGAGATGGGGCCATATTGTGGAGCAGGGAGGTGACAGAGCCTGCTGAGAGCCAGCCCCTGTTCTGACCGAGTGTCTTACTGGAGATAAAAGTGTGGGATGAAACAGAGCAGGGCATCTTGCTCCTGGGTAAAGGGCATGGACACGTTAATATTTCCTTTCCTGCACACACCTCTCAGTTTAACCAGACAAGAAAGCCAGTGTAAGATGGGACAGGGTGAGGATGTAATAATCTTCCTACTAACTGTGAGGTGGGGATCAGGCATCTAGGAGAGCAGTCTTGTGTTCAAAATGTTTTCTGGTGGTTCATAGCATTTTCTTGTCAATGGATGTCAAATTACTAATAGCTCAGTTGCATTTTTAAGTCTTCTTGTATGGTGGAACTATTATTTTGATGCATGTACCTGACAATTTCCCCTTCCTCTCTTGTACAGGTTGTAGTGAACGTATTTAATGGATTGTGGAAACATATCATGGAGGCTTTTAAAGCAGCACACATTGCAAGGACTGGACAATGGAGCTGGTGGAAAACCTTATCTCTGGAGACTTAATTTGCTTTTCTCAAAAAACAGTGTAAGCCTGTGGCAGAAGTTAAACTTACAGACTTTTTGATTAGACATTCACTGCTAGTTCAGGGGGCTTGGGGATGGTTTTTATCTGTTTTATTCTATTTTTTCCCTCAGTTAAATTGTGCTAGAATGCAAAGGACATAAAAACCTGTCTGTGTTCAGAGACTTGGCTAAATTATAAGAGTAGAATAGATTATAAGAGACTATAAGAGTAGAATATAAATGAACTAACTTTCAACTCTAAGTAGAACTAGTGCCAGACAATTTCAGCTTTGAACACCAACCTAGCCCTCAGTACTGCAGGCATTATCTGTCTATGGCTGACCTGTTACTGAATGAACGAAAGCTCACTAGAGCCCTCAGCATGTTTTGTTTATTTGCACTCACAGAAAAAATAAATACTATGAAATTTAGTGTAATTTGTTTCTGGAGTCATTAGAGTGAGTTGATACACAAGCCACTCAAACATAGCTGAAAGCATAAAATAAATACTTCTTTAAACACAAGTACCACTGGATCTAAGTGGCAATCTGTTCTAAGAGAGGCTGGGATATGCCAGGCTGAACTGAAGTTTGAGGGATGAGCTGAGTGGAGAAATGTTCTCATGTATCAAGCACTGGGCAGGGTCAGTTACAGTCTTCAGCTTAACTGTGTTTGGATCTTACGTTTTTAAAGGAAAAGTCAGACAAAAATCCCTTTCAAAATACCTATTTTTAAAAAATTTTAAATCTTCCTCTGGCATACAAGTCTGTAAAGCTGAAGTCTAAACTGAGTTAAAGACACAGGAGATATGTCTCTGAGACTCTTACCTCTCCACACTTTAGAAACTGGATGTTTTCTAGCAACCTAATAACCTGCTACTGTCAGTGGCTGGCTGAAACATTAGCTCTTAGAAAAGTTCAGTTTTGACAACTTAGTTTATATTCTTGTTGATTGTGATACTATTTAATGAATGCCTTATTTTCTATAGTCTATTCACTCTGGGAGCAGAATAGAAAACTAAAGGGAAGCTATTTTAAAGAACTTGCATTTGTGAGCAGCATTGCTGTAGCTATGTGTGACAATGTATAGTGCTGCAGAGGACACTAAACATGTTCTGTCTGAATGCTTACACATTGTAAATGTGCTACAATAAACACAGCTGCTGTAAGTATGGGGTGTGTCAGTATTCATTTTAAGAGTAAATATGTTGTCAGATTAATATAGGAGCTTTGCTTTTTAATTGTACTATTCAATTTCCAGCATGAAACGGAGTGTGGAGTGTGTGAACTTGGATTTCCTGTAGTCATGATAGTTCCTGTGGACCCTGGCAAGGACCTGTTTCCAGCTGATGTTAAACAGCATTTCAGAATTTGCCATAGAAACAAATATTCAAGTGTTTATCCTTACACTAAAAACACTCCTCAATTTGCTCCTCAGATTCAGCAAAGGCAAACCAAATGCAAGGTGTAGGCAGAACAAACTATGCAGAGTATCGGAAAGTTTTGTGTACTGAGGTCCTCCTCTTTCAACACTCACCTAAGACTGAAGACTTTTGAAGCTTTTCAAGAAGACTCAAGGCAGTCTTGCCTCAAAAAGCAAAAATTAAGTGACCATGTTTTCTCTTGATACGATTGACTCCTTATGGATCTTTGACAACACACAAGATATAATGTACACATCACTATTGTATGCAGTAATTTATGTAAGGAATTCTGGCAAGGGTGGCAAGCACTAAGATCAATGAAATGCAGAAGGCAGACACATGGCTTTTCATACAGAGTTAAGAGAAAGCTAAGATTAATAATTCACTTAAAATACAGGTACATTTTGTAAACAGCTATGGAATACCTTGTTTGCTAATACAGTTAGAAGGCAAGAAGTGGTCTGATTTCATGTAGAACGGGGTAGAACATATGCTTTGTCACCGTTAACTTATTATATTGACAGCAAGTTTCAATAAAATTTGACAGAGCTCTGAAGTATCAGATTCTTTCGGAGTTTTACAATAATAGAGAGAAAGCATGTTAATAGAAGCCTGCAGTATGAGCATAAGGTGTGGAAAACTACAACGGGTGACCACAAAGCAGGAAAAGATGTAGATTCTTTCTATTCCTAATACAAGTGGTAAAGCCTTCCACTGAAGACTGGTTTCTGTTGGCTGAAGTGAAGCAGTGAAATCCCTGGTAGAGTCTTTAAGTGATGACCTGTGCTTGTGCTACAGCCAAAAAATCGACTGAGATGCACTAATTATTTGGAAAACTACAGTCCATATTGCTTCTGCTGGATTCCACAACTTCTAATTTAGCATGTCTGGGAGTTGTGTGGGTTTGGGGAGGAAAGAGTTGATGAATTACAAATTGCCTTCAGACAGTAATGGGCAGGGGCAGACTCTGAAGCCAGAGGGGAGAGCTATCTAAAAGAAGGAGAGGGATGTTAAGAGCAAAGTTTAGGAAGGGTGAGGGGAAAAGAAGGGACAACTGCTTATAAATTTAGCAGGTCAGCAATCATGTATTTCTGACTGCAGGTGCAGGCTGCTACACTGGGAAAGAAGAACAGTACACGAAAAGTTACTAGCTTACAACTGCTCAAAATATCCAGTTCTGACTAGGAAAATAAATGCTGTTTGTACTATATGTCTGATACTTACATTCTGGTTTTTATAAGATAAAAGACACTCAAACACACGTTGTTCACCTTGGTGCTACTGCTGGCAAAGTGCTTGCTTGTCTGGTTTTCTGACCTGCTTGATCCTTGGTGTTTAAGATCTTCATCTGCCTGAGTATTTTGCTCACCCGAGATGAAGGTTTTCTTGCCTGCTGGCTGCATTTGAGATGAAGTACAGCTCTGCCAGATCTGTGGCTGCTGCTGTTGTGTGTGTGGTGAGGCTTTTTAATCTTATCAGCTTAGGATGTGCTGGTTATGGCCTTGCAGAGCCAAGATGTGTGACAATGATCTTACTCTAAAAAAAACCCCCTTGTGACTTCAGAGTGTCAGTGATCTCAGCATTAGCAATGCTGGTAGCACATGTAAAGCTGCATCCTGGAGACATCGGTATCTTTATGCTGATACAATCAAGCAGGCACAGATAGAACTGTAAAATGCAGCTGGGGAGAACAAGGAAGCAGATAAAGCGTCTGATAAACTCATGCTTAAGCATGCCACCCTAAGGGAAGCAGGGCTTTCAGCCCTGACCAAGCAGCTGTGGAGTGGTAAGAGATTTTCTTTGTTCTGATTCTCACTGGGCCCTGGAAAGTCACCTGAAAATATCAGTAGTCAGTATTTCCTCATGAAAATAAGTTGCAGAGTGCTATATTGGGCAACAGCTCTTTTCATACCAAGGCTTATTTCAATGCTGATGTTTTGCATACACAGTTAGGGAGAACTTCTTGTTTTCAGCAGAACCCAGATCTTTAAACATAATGAAGTTACACTGAGGGGAAGAGGTGGTGGGCTTACTTGTCTCTAAGTACCAGTTTCCATGATGGATTGAAGCACATTCTCAAGGGACGGTAAACAAAGTGTGCGCAAAAGAGTAAGAAATCAAATTCAGATGTGCTCATGCCTATCTGGTTTAAATTGTGTAAAGGCATAATTTACCTGGCAGTTGGGGAACAGGAATGGAGACAAGAGGTCGGACAACACACAGACACTGCTGTAAAAACAAAACCTGTGGCTGCACCTGTGAGGATCATCTTGCCTCAAGCAGTAGCTATTACCAGAGGAAGTCTTAAGAAAACTTTCATGTATGAGCTGACACAATGCTCTAGCAGCTAATGTTGAGAAACTGCATATGGATGTTTTTCTGGGCTTTTGTTCCTTCTTCTCCCTTACACAGTGTGACCACGACCAAACACAGCATCATCTGAGGGCATTATGTAAGAATCCTGTGCTGCCCATGCCCACTGCGTGGGCAGGTAGAGAGCTCAGTAGCTGCAATGATGCCTCTTATGAATTTACAATTCTATTTCGAATAGTTTGGAGTAACCACATTGAACCACATCCTCTGAGGAACAAAATACCTCTTGACCTGCAAGGCAACCAACTCCATAGTAGCCAATCCCACCTGCAGTCTTCCCTGCATGTTATCTCCGTGTCTACGGCTACTAGCTGGCAGTGAGGTAACTACTGTTATCACACAATCAGGGATTATGCTGAGCTGGAGGGGACCCACGAGGAAGGGCTGTCCTCAGTCCTGCACAGGACATCCCCAAGTGTCACAGCAGCCCCGCGTGGGACATCCCCAGGAGTCACAGCATGTGCCTGGGAGCACGGAGCCGTACCGCTGTAGGCAGAGCCCGCTCTCGGGGCGGCGGCGCGGGGCACGTGGGCGGCGGGCGCCCTCCTCCGCCGGGCCCATAAAGGCGGCGCGGCCGGCCCTGGCGGGGCAGGGTGCGGGGCCCGGGCTGCTTCGCCGGACTCCTGCCCCGTCCGGGCAGCGGCCGAACCCCGCGGCCCATGGAGATCCCCCTCAAGTCCCTCCCCGGCGGGCGGGCCGCCGCCAGCGGGTGAGGGAAGCGGGCCGGGGTGGGCGCGGCGCCGAACCCTCGGGTCAGCGCGCCCGGCGGGCAGCGGGGTCAGGGCGCTCCCTCTCCGG
>VZUI01001624.1:0-18101 GCA_013401135.1 Cettia cetti
CGCGACCCCGCCCGCCGCCTCCGCCCGGCCCGGCGGCCCCGCCCGCCCCCGCCCGCCCCTCACACGCCCCGCGACCGCCCACGGGCCCTGCGCGCACGCGTGTGGAAAGCGCCTGCGAGAGCGGGCAGGTAAAGTAAGCGCGTTGTTGTTTCTTTCCAAGTTCACGGCGGCGCCCGGTCCTACGGTCTTGCTTTGTTTTGCAAATCGAGAATCACAGAACGGGTTGGGTTCGAAGGGACCGCAGTGGGTCAACTGGTCCAACCTCCCCACTCAAGCAGGGTCACCCTACAGCACCCGGCACAGGATCCCATCTAGATGATTCTTGAATATCTTCAGTGAGGGAGACTCCACAACCTCTCTGGGCAACGTGTTCCAGTGCATGGTCACCCACACAATAAAGTTTTTCCTCATGTTCGGTTGGAACTTCCCGTGCATCCATTTCTGCCCATTGCCTCTTGCTCTCAGCACCACTGAGGAGAGTCTGGCTCCATCCTCAGACATCTTCCCTTCAGACATTGATAGACTTTGAAGAAGTCCACACACAATCATCTCTTCTCGAGGCTGAACAGGTCCAGCTCCCTCAGCCTTTCATCATAAGAGAGATGCTCCAGTTGACCATTCATCCTTGTTGCCCTCCACTGGTTGCTCCAGGAGCTCCACATCTCTCTTGTACTGAGGACCCAAGAACTGAACACACCACTCCTCTGATGCAGTCTCACCAGGGCTGAGTAGAGGAGCAGAATCAACCCCCTCGGTCTGCTGGCAGTGCTCTTTCTAGTGCATCCCAGGACCCCACTGGCCTTCTTGGCCACAGGGGCACTGCTGGCTCATGGACAGCTCATTGTCTACCAGAACCCCCAGGTCTTTCTCTGCAGAGCTGCTCTCCAGCAGGTCAGTGGTAATGATGAGCTTTTACCCCAAAGAGTAGAACCTGATGTATGTCTGTATTTTTTTTCCCCTCCTTAATGTCAGCGAAGAACTTTGAAACTGACAGAAGCATTCCAGGATTAAGGATAATTTTTAGTCATGGAATAGTTCAATGGTGAGGCTTTGCTTACTGCATTTTGGGGCAGGGGGGTCATGCCCACCTATAGTTCACCATTTTAAATACTTTTTTGGGTCATGTCTGAATTATTCAGTTTCATTTTTTCTCCTAAAATCAGTAGGAATTAGAATGGTGTAAAAATTGCACAGATTTTGTTCCTCAATTATCTATAAGTGAAATAATAATAATAATAATAACAACAACAACTCCTCACGTTGGGAAGGTTTTGGGTCTGCATTGCATTAAAGCTTACTGGTTAAATAACTGGTTAATGTCCAATGAGAGAAGCTGCGAATGAAAGTAACTACTCCAAAGATAATCAGTTGAGATAAGAGTGCCCCCTGTTTACATCCTGAAGGCAAGTTCATTGTATATGTTGTTGTATATGTGCAAGACTTTCCCTTATGGACTGTGCTGGGAAGTTTAAATGCTTAAAGTTCGTGTTAACTTGGTCTTACTTGTATTCACAAAGGCAAAAGCATCTCTATTAAATGATCTGTTTATCTGAACCTCCTCTAATGGCATAAATATGGGGTTGTTTAAGAAAAACATTTCTAATGTATGAAGGTCCTGTGCATTTCTATTGGCATCTGCTTTGCTTTGGGTATAGGAGCAAAGCTCTGAGGTGCAAGTAGCTAGAAGGCATCTACTGGGCTTACCAAGTGATTTACTTACTCCATTTTGCCTTTTCTTATGTACTTGCTTTATTCTATATGTAATACTCTGTAAATTAATTAGTTGTAGTTCAATACTGACTTTGTTTCTGATGGGATGCTTAAGTAATTACTTAACTAGTCTTTAGCAAGTGTACAAACATTGCTTTTCAGCATGAGAATATAAATAGTTTCTGTCATTAAATTAACCAGATTGAGGGAAGGGAACAGCAATGATTTTTGGGTATATTGAAAAGCTTCCTTCCTTTCACAGGAGAGGAAGGGATGGGATGTACTTGCTGAGGGAACCACAACTTACATTGAGTATAATTCTGATTTTCAAACTCACTTGTGCCGAGTTTGTTTTCCTGAGCTCTGAAGAGGTGAACAAGGTAAAAGGTTCCTCCAAAGTATTTTTTACGATTCTTCTCTCTCACATTTTGTTTTGCTTTATTTATTTGTTTGGTGGGTTGGTTGGTTTTTGGCTGGTTGGTTGGTTTTGGTTTTTTTTTTTTTTTTCCTTGTTTCCCAGTAGTGTTCCTAGGTAG
Organism: Cettia cetti; assembly: GCA_013401135.1. Lineage (NCBI taxonomy): Eukaryota > Metazoa > Chordata > Aves > Passeriformes > Sylviidae > Cettia > Cettia cetti. The sequence goes on from VZUI01001624.1 coordinate 2,247, forward strand.
AAGAATTTCCTTGGTTTGTTTCCTTGTCAGCTTGTGGTTTCAGGGAGAATTTCCTATGAGCATTTCACCTGTGGTGGAACTGTTTGAGAACAATTGCACAGAGAAGTTAGAGTTATATAGATGCTCTCAAAATATTTTTAAGTGTGCCTTTGGAAGGCTAGTAAAAATATATTTCAAACTCCTGGAGACCCATGCTCCTAGACGGCTTTGCTATGAGTCTTCTCACAAGACCACATTTGAATAGTTTATTCTTCCTTGTGGTCCTGTGATGTCCCATTTTTTATGATTTTAATAGCTTCTATTTGGCAACAGTAAATTTTCAGTGATGCAACTGGTTTGTTCCTATTGGTGAGCTTATATAATTACCCTCCAACAGTACCCAACTAATGGATCAAATATTATTGATTCAGGGTAAAGACTTACAGATATTTAATTTGAGTGGTTCTTGGGCTCAGGTCAGGTACTTCATTCTTTGTACCTTGAACTCCAGTTTAACCTAAGACTGTTGCTGATCTTTGTAGTGAATATCTGTTGAGGTTCTGCTCTCACCTAATAGTTTCAGAATAAATGTGAAATTTTATCTGAGATAAGGACTTTTTTGTGGAAAATAAGCTTATTGTTGGGTAGCTTCAGGATCTTCTGTAAGAACCATGCACGCTGAATTAAGGAGTTGCTTCATACACAGCAGTTCATTTTCTAGGCAGAGGGTATTGCATGAAATATTTCTCTTTCACAATTTCACCAGTGTGGACATTTTAGTAATGTGTTGACTTCTGTGTTAGGTTTGGTTGTCTTGCTATCTCAGGTGCACTTTAAGCTGTTGAAGTGAACAAACAAGCAAACAGAACCAAGGAGATTGGAGCCCATGAATTCTCCCTGTGTTTCCTTAGAGAGCCATCTCAGAGCCTCAGCTCAAAACATTCCCTCTGAGGTAATGTGGATATTAGCCAAGCAATTTACTTAGTCTTTGTCAGACTACATTTTTCTCAGAGATTATTATCTCTTGGTTTGTCTGTATCAGAACAGGATGTATTCTGAGAGAACAATGGTAACAGAAAGGTAGGTGCAGAGCTTGTTATCTGCAGACATCCGAAGGAAACTGGCCTGCTTTCCAAAATGTTTATCCTGCAGCTCTTACCAACTGTAAAAGTGGCTGAGCAGCACAACTGATCTTTTGGAGAAATCAAAGTGCTTCAGCCAGTGAGCATTCCTCTTGGTGACTATTTTAATCTTATACTTGTTCCTGAAATATACATGGTGTGATAGGTAACTCAAAGCTCAGTAAGGCTGTTGCCCTTTGGATTTGTGCTGGCTGTCAGGTGCTGATCTGGTTGTGTGGTTCCTGCTCTGACACATACACAGGCACAGATCCAAAATCAGCTCGTTCTGTTCTCAGAGAACGGTGACAAGAGTGCAAGGCCTGTATAGGTTAAAGAAAAGTTAGTTGCATTTGCCTGGGTAGTGGGAGAGAAAATAGAATCACAGAATGGGTGGCATTGGAAGGGACCTTAGAGATGATCCAGTTCTAGAGACACCTTTCATTAGGCCAGGTTGCTCAGAGACCCACCCTGCCTGGCTTTGAACAATTCCAGGGGTAGGACATCCACATCTCCTTTTATACAAAATATATGCTTTGGTCATTTTATAATAGTCTGCTGTTTGTATATTCTCCACAGCTGAGATGCAAAATGTCTCAGCTATTTCACTGTCCATTCACTTTTAAGCAACTTTTGAGCAATTCAAATACCAGAGTATGGGATTAAAAAAAAAAAAAAAAAAAAGAGCAAGGGTTGATGTGATCTGTCTGTTAGTTTTGTCTTTGCAACAATCTTTTCCCTTCCCTAGCCAAGCCTGGAAATTAGGGTGCCCTCTGTTTTTAGTGCATGTAATATTTTAAGCTGAAAGGTTTTTGTTTCATTGTGCATCATAATGACAAAAAGTAGTGCTGCAGTTCACTTTTAAACAGCCAGGTTTTTTGTCAAATAGCAGAGTTGGGGGTCATGATCTAGACTGTAGGCATTTAAATCAGACATTTCATGCTTCAAATCATGCATGGCTGGCTCTGTGTCTAAAACTGTCTCTTCACCAGTACAGTGTCCTTCAGTGTCTTGGATACACAGGTAACCTTCAAAGGTATTCTGGCTAGGAACAAAAATGTAACGAAGGGAAACTTTGGAGCATTCTCTGAGAGGTGGCCAACATTACATGTGACAATTGTTGAACCGTGTAAATGTCGTGGTTTTGTTCTAGCTAGAAAGAAACTGCAGGCAAGGCTGATAGAATCTTGTGTGGACCCATTTTAAAAGGTAATTACTACCCATTATAGCAGCAGGTTTAACATGCTTTTTTTAAAAAGATGTATTAGCTGTTCTTGATCAAACTTGGAACAACCTGAGGCTACTGTGACCTAAGCAGGAGCCAGGTCAGCTTGTGCATTATGTTTTTTGTTCCTTCTGTCCCTCACACAAGTGTAGAAACAGATTCAAATACAGGCATCCAGCACTGGGAAGCATCTGCTGGTAAAAGCAGAGGTGAAAATGAGGGAATAAGCCAAGGTATCACAAAAATCTGATTTTGCAGGTGCTGGCCCTGGTGGTGTGGTGGTTAATATGTGATTGAAAGGAGAATTAAGAACCTTTTGAAGAGAACAAAATAACACAATTGCTATGATCCTTCATAATGGGCATGGATATGTTATACATAGTTATGTATGATTTGTGCTTGCATATATAGGAACTTTTCATGTCATAGATATGACTGCCTGTAGTAACTCCTCAAAGTCCTAACCTGGACTATGTAATAAGCTTTTTATGGCACAGGTTTCTCTCAGTTACTTTCTAATCTTAGTTTGGCCTTTTGCCCTTAAAAATTATGTTATTTCATTGCAGATCAAATATCAGTCAGTGTTAAGTCTTGACTGTATGAAAAAGGCAGAGCTGAAAATTCCCACCAGCACTCCCAAAGGTACTGGCTAGAACATGTAACAGAAAGAGTGGAAATAATTAACCAGAACTACCACACTAGGGTCCAAGGTACACAGAATTGCACTCATTGTTCTATTTTCTTGGTATGAGCTGCTGTGCCTGCTTTCCTCGCACCAATAGTTCTCTAGGCTTGGAGATTCAATTACTCTGATTCCTTGGCCTGAATCCTGCTTCTAATGGAAGTAAGCGACTGACATAGTCTGATTTCAGGTACCCTGTAGTGTACCTGATATCGTGGAATTAAGCTGTCTTGTCTTCTTCTCTGTACTGCTGGAAGAATAACTGGGAGGTACTTCTGAGCAACTTCTCAGAAAGTGCTTTTTGTGAAGCACTTCCAGGAGACAGCTTCTCAGTGTTGTTAAAATGGGAACAGACTGGGTATAGAAGTGAGACTGCATAAAAAAATGCAGCAATGGAATTAAGAACTCTGGTTTACATGGAGTCCTGCCTGCATAATTTGAAATATATTATCCCTGGTTTTGGCCAGTGGCTGCAACGGTTTATTCCTTACAACAAGTAAACTAATATAATTAACACACCATTTAGAGTGTAGCAGTGTTCTGATGTTCACTGTCCTCCCCAGCGATGTTCTTATAATACTTAAAAAATCACCTGTTGAAGTAACTTTTAATAAAGTTTGTGGAAGTTTGATACTGCCATTTTACATTTGATTTCCTTGGTGGCAGGGCTTGTGTACCTGTTGGGCTCTAGCAGCCTGAAGAGCTGCATAGTGAGCAGGCAACTGGCTGTTGTCAGTGCTTACATCCCTAACCTTGCTTTCTGGGCATCCTCACACTCTGAAACTCCTGCCTATTATAAAATGTGGGTTGCATATCTGTGTACTACCAAAATAAATACTGCAATTCTTCCTAAAGAAGGTGTGCTGAAAAAAATACAGAAATTTTGACAGCTTGAGAGAGACTTTCCATAAGATAGAAGTCCATGAATCTCTGAGTTAAGGTTTAAGCATAAAATGTACAAGTGAAGAACCCACTCCTGCTATCTGATTCCACAGATCAATGCAAACAGGTTAAAAAGGGTGAAACCAGGAATAGAAACAAGCAACCACCAAGCCATGCAGTTGGCTGCTGGAAGCTGTTTCCTGCTTTCCTTCTGGCTCATGTGTGGTCAAAGATGAGTCATACTGGCAAAATCAGTTTATAGGCAAAAGGTTTATGACAACTTACCTATACTTTCATCATGTTTTCCTTATATCATTATTTTAGGTTTTGGATAAAAGGTAAAACTGTAAGTATCCTGGAAAAGTGTCACTGTAGATTTACTCTCTTCTGATACTAAGAGTACTGGGCTAGAAGGAGACATAGACAAATAGAACATAAAACTTATATAAGTAATTCTTAACTCTAATCTACCCTTTTACATAATAGCTTTAAGGAGTCAGATTTCTAGCTCTGCAACTGCATGCAGTCAAAATGGTGATTAATTTGCTCGTAGCATACTTTACTTCTAGTATGCAAGCCCACTGTCAGTCCTCCACATTCTTTGCCTTGGATTAATGGACATTGGTCATGGCATATTGTTCCCTCCCATCACAGGTTGCTGATGCTCTGCAACTGTTCTGCAGTTTTCAGTAGCAACTCGTGGCTTCCTTCTGCACCGTGGCTGCACATTACAGGTGAGGATATCTTCCAGTGGGATGCCATCGTGAAGTGCAGACAGCAGGTGACTTCAGTAAGTGATTCAATGAGGCACCTTCTGAAGATTTAGTTGTGAGCTGTCCTATGCCCATCTTGAGATGTTTCTGTGAGGTTCTTTTTTAAGAGCAAGGCAGTAAGCACTGATGTATTTGATGTATTTGGGGACATTTTGTAACACTGCCTTGAGAGACAGGTGCAAGAATTAGTTGGCATCAGTGCTTATGCCGGTATTTCCTAATAGCTCATTTGAAATTCAGGTTTTGAAGAACCACGAAGGTTGTACAATACAGGCTATATATAACTTGGGTGGGAAAATGTTCCGGGTATCTTAATAGTTTTGACTAATTCTGAAACTTAGTTTCAACGGAGCAAATTGCTTAAAATGAATCCTGAGTCAAATGGGGAAAAGGGGAACTTTTATTGACAGCACTATTAAAATGAAATGTGCAGTTCAGCAGTCAAATTATCATTCTCTATTTTCCTTGGTTTTGTTAATCTTTCAGACAGGAACATGCAAGGGAAGAAAACTTGATGGTTTAAGAACTTCTAAGATTTGGGGAACATAAGCTTGATAAAATAGATTATTTCCTATGGAAGGGACCTAGAACAAGCATGTAATCCAGCTGCCTGACCAGTTCATGGCCAGCCAAGTTAAAGCCTGGTATTAAGGACATTGTCCAAATGCCTCTTAAATACTGTCAGGCTTGAGGCATTGACCATCTCTCTAGGAGGTTTATTCCACTGTTTGACCACCCTCTCAGCCAAGAAATGCTTCCTTATATCCAGACTAAACTTTTCCTGGTGCAGCTTTGAACCATTCCCACATGTCCTGTCACTGGATACCAGGGAGAAGAGCTCAGCACCTTCTTCTCCACTGACCAGCTGGTGATGCTGTGTTTGATGCACCCCAAGATGCCAGGGCACACTTCTGACTGCCATTGAGCCTTCTGGCAATCAGATCCCTCTCTGCAGGGCTGCTTTCCAGCGACTCTCCCAATATATACTTGTGTCTGATGTTATTCCACCCTAGATGCAGAATCTGGCATTTCAGCTTGGAAAATTTCATCCCATTAGTGGTAGCCTAATGCTCCAATCTATGTAGATCCCTCTCCAAAGCCTCTTGTCCATCAAGAGTCAGCAACACCTCCCAGTTTGGTACCATCAGCAAACTTGCTAATGGTGCATTCATCTCCTGCATCCATATTGTTGAGATATATATATATATATATATATATGGGAATTTTAGGTGCTGAGAATCTTGGACTCTCTGTGTTGACAGGCACAAAATTTCAGAAAAGCACTGAATTTGACTTGAGGTCTTAAAACAAGCTTTTAAAAATGAGTGATAGTACTGGAATTATGGGAATGTAGTTTGGATGGTATTGTGTGATCTTACAGGGTGAAAAAATAAGATTTGCGATTTTAATGTATGGTAGTATATGGGAGCTAAGATGGAGAATTCTGGGTGTGGGTTAAGTTGTCTTTTTGCACCTTCTTCCTTCTTCTTCATGAATCTGGGTGGTTTTCTCTAACTGGGTGAAAGATGTGTGCATTGTGGGTTTTGGGTGATCATAATTGGGTTAGAAACATAAATAATATAGATGTCAACTGTTTATTGAGTAATTAAGACTTAAATAGCCTAGAACAGACACCATTTTAGCTCACTTTTTAGTTTGTTAGAAAGAGTTCATGTCTCATAATTTTGTAGTAAATAAAGATAATAAATTTCAGAGTGAGACTTCAAAGCAACAACTCCTAAGTCTTATTCACCCTGACCTTAAAGCAAGAACAATCCAAAAATTCCAACATATATACTGAGCAGAACAGGCTCTGGAATTGAACCACAAGGAATACCAATGGTATTCCTCAACTGGTGTCAGTTGCCAGCTAGATAGATGTAGCTCCATTCACTAGAACCCTTTGAGCTCTGTCCTTCAGCCCGTTTTTCACCCACAGCACCGTGAACCTGCTTATCCCACAGCTGGGCAACTCTTCCAGAAGGATGCTCTGAGGGACAGGATCAAAAACCTTACTAAAATCCAGAAAGAATATGACCAGCAGGACCAGGGCATTGATTGTCCCCTTACTCAGCAGTGGTGATGTAATGCCTTAACCCTGCATTCAGTTTTGGGCCCCTCACTACAAGAAGAACATTGAGGTGCTGCAACATGTCCAGAGAAAGGCAATGAAGCTGGTGAAGGCTCTGGAGCACAAGTCCTGTGAGGGCTGGCTGAGGGAGCTGGGATTGTTTAGTGTGAAGAAAAGGAAGCTCAGAGGGGATTTTATTGCTCTCCACAAGTACCTGAAAGGAGGTTGTAGAGAGGTGGGGATTAGTCTCTTTCCTCAGGTAACAAGCAACAGGACAAGAGGAAATGGCCTCAGGTTGTGCCAGGGGAGGTTTAGATTGGATACGAGGAAAAGCTGCTTCACTGAAAGAGTGGTCAGGCATTGGAACAGGCTGTCCAGGAAAGTGGCTTAGTCCCTGTCCCTAAAGGTAGAGATGGGTGGATGTGGCACTTAGGGACATGGTTTAGTGGTGGACTTGGCAGCGATGGCTTAACAGTTGCACTTGATGATCTTTGAGGGTTTTTCCAAACTAAATGATTCTACGATTCTATCATTTGGCTGGGATTTTTAATCACATGACCTTGCTTTTTTGTGCTGGGGATGGGTTGAGGTGGGGTGAGAAGACTTCCAAAGAAGCTATTAAATAAGGATATTAGATACTTAATGAGGCCTCACTATACAGACAAGATCTTTTACTGAATAGGAACAATCTCTTTCCTTGAAGAGATTTTTTTTCTCCCTTCATTCTAGTCTTTTAGCTTCATCAGTAAATACAAGTGGGTTTGTGCTGCCTATTCATAGACTTAAAAAATCTTTTTCAAAAGCCTGGATTAAATGTTACTTGATATTGCTATAAAAGCTACTAAGTGAAACCTGTAATTCGAACACAGCTTTATTTCTATGTAAGTTTTAGAATTCTAACAGAGTCTCTCAAATTTTCTGTTTAGAGAATTCGGTACGGCAAACCTAAGCCAAATGACAACAAGCCTTCCTTAGTACCAGACCAAATCATCGTGTCCCCCTGAAGACTAAAAGTGGAAAATGACCGTGTAATGTGCCTGCAATAAGTATACCAGTGTAAACCACTCTGTAGTGCAATTTTGCCCAGGGTATCACGGTCATGCTGTTTAATTGGGGCTTATTTTCATGTTCTGGTTTCAGTTGTGATTGCTGATGATGTCACTATCCCTAGCTGCTTCCCCACCTCCCTTCATGGGAGGTGATTCTTTTGCCTTTAAATCTTTTATTTCAGCTCTTAGGAATCCAACCTAGTTTCAGGGATAGATGAGAGAAAATCTAGCATTAAATGCTGGAATAGGTGTGTGTTGGTTTTTGGTTTGTGTTTTTGTTGGTTGGGTTTTTTGCTGATTTTTTTTTTAGGAAGCAATCCCTTCTTCCAAACTTCTGCTTCTTTAATCAACACAGATGGCCTTAGATACTGAAAGCATTCAGTTGCACTGAAAATAAAGATCAACATCAGGAAATACATTGTAAACTGCAGAAGTCTGTGATGAAAAGCTTTCTTAAATTTTTTTCAACTTAAATTACTGTCTTGGGACAGAGTAGATTTTCTGCTTGGTAACTGGTACAGTTACCAAGGTGTGGTGTTTGGATTCAGTATGAGAATAGTATTGGCAACACAGTGATGTTTTCGTTGTTACTCAGAGGTGCTTTCCCTAAGCTGAGGGCTTTTCGATTTTCCATGCTCTGCCATGAGGAGCTGCCATAGGAGTATGGCAGCTGTGGGAGTATGGCCAGGACAGGTGATCCAAACTGGCCAAAGGGATATTCCATACCACTGAATGCCATGCCCAGTATTTAAACTGGAGGAGTTACCTGGAAGGGAGCTGATTGCTGCTCAATGATGGCACATTGTGCATCACTTTTTCTCTTTGAATTTATTTCTTTCTCTCCCTGCTCTTATCATTACTATATTATTAGCTTTTTAAATTCAATTGTTAAATTTTTAATACAATTATTAAACTATTCTCATCTCAACCCACAAGATTTACCTTTTCTTTCCAGTTCTCCTCCCTACCATGATGGGGGTTGAGGAGAGTGACCATACAGCTGCATGGTATTTAATTTGTGGCTGGGATTGAACCACAATAACTGGTTTCATCTGCACTGGGATTACACAGGAGAATCCAGATATATGGTTCTTGAGACCCTTCCTAGCTTCTCTGCTTAAAGCATTTGTTTTATGTACCTTCTGCTGCTCCACTCATCTCTGATGGATAACAATGTCTGACCTAACAGCTCATTTAAATGTTTATTGGACTGGGTCTGGAGATCACCGTGTAAGCACAAAGGTAGGTGTGTCTTTGATTATTTCTCTGGTTAGTGATTGGATCTAAGGCTCTAATTGATAAACTCTGGAGAACCCAGTTACAGAAGCTTCCTTTTCTGCAGCTGTACACCCTGCTTTATGATACGCACCTTGTTTCCTGTAAGCAGCAGCAGAAGTGCTGGTGTCTGTATTTTCCCAGCTCCATTTCTTGTTAGTTCAGTAGCAGAACCCACCCCACTTTTACCTAGTGGATGGTGACCTGCAGCTCTTAAGGCATGAGCAGTCACCTGCACCTTCTGTTCACTCTCCTCAGAGACTGAGGACCACTGGGCTCAACAGGGGCTGTGTAGGTGCGTGAAGAGTGACAGGCAGGTGTAAAGTGCTGGTACCTGGAGCTGGCAGAGTTGCTTTGTTTTAATAAGAGTGTTTGGTCCCCACATCTTGTTCTATTTTTCTCCTTATTTGTCAATTTTGCCACTGAGCTGGTTTGCCACACTGTCTGTTTCTGAGTAGTATTTGTTGACCAAAGATTTTTATTTCTATAAAAGCTCTATGACCGATTTATCTGGTCATCCTCATTTATTTTCACAATTGTTATCTTGAAACAAAAGTGAAAAATCTAATGAAGTGACATTTTTTATCTTTGCTTACATAGAACCAGTTGTAGTATGCTCAGGTACGTTGGATTGGCCAGATGGTGGACACTTCTCTAACTGCTTGTTAATTTTTAAGGCAGAAAGTGGAGGAAATGAGATTTTTGGTGAAAGAGCTTGACTTATTGCACTACTGGAAAGAACAGGTCCATGCAAACCAAACAAGCAGTGGTATTGGTGTGGTCTTTTTCTGTTTGTTCAATGAAATAATCTTGTGAGGGCTTGCACTAACTGTGTAAGGTATTGCTAGTATTAAATTTGGGTGAAAATTGCATGGTCAAACATCCTCATTCATCAGAAAGAGACTGAACTAACATGATTAAATCCTTTTATTGCCTCATTTTTCCAGTTGTAAATGTCTTGAAGTATTTATTAGGAAAAGAGAATGCAGCTCTATCTTAATGAAAAAATTTGAATTTTTCTTTGCCGTAGTTTAACAAAGCACTGAAGCATAGACTCAAATCCTTTAGGAATAACTTAAGGGCTCAGAGCTGTAAATCCCATTATTGAGGATTTAGGAGTAGATTAGATAACCACAAGAGGTCATAGTTGCTTCACAGATATAAGAGAGGAGGTCATATTTGAAAATCTTTTCTCTTTAGATGAAAGGTGCCAAAAAAAGAAGGTTGTTCCTAGTTCATAGAAAAAAACTGAGCTTGACATGTGAATTTCCAATGTGAAATGCATGTGAAAGTAGGCATGACACAAGAGAAAAGAACAGTTTGTTAAAAGGAAGAGTACAAATTCTGCTTTGTATTGGGCTACTTGTAGAATTTTTAAAGTGGTTCTCAGCTTGCTGAAGACAATCCTTTTGTAAATCCACCTATTCCATAAGATTAGCTAAGAATTAATTTAATCCTGGGTATTTCAAATGGTATTTTGAAGACTGATTTGATATCTCATCTGGTTGTCATACTGCCTGCATTCTAAAGCAGTTATCTTCTGAAGCAACTGCTTTAGAAATCTAGTATGGGTAGTAGAAGTAGCCATTTTCACTGTCATTTCACTGTTAATAATTTTCTGTTGTTTCTGTATCTTGCAAGTAGATCACACGAATAAAAGTTTCTTCTACTTTATTTGAAATCTGCTTGCAATACATATTTAAACTCCCAATGTGGAGTGGCAAAATACCAGTATCACTTTCTGACTAAATGTGCAGTTCCTTCTAGGGTCAGATCATCCTTGTGGTCTTCAACATATTCAGGAGTGCTTGATTTCAGACTTATGCATGATTGCATGTACCTGTGTCTAACTAGCAACAGTAAAGTATTGCCAGTGGTCCACAGCAGCCACAAGAAATAATGCAACACTGTTGTTGATGTAGTACTGGCAGAAGAGGATGAAGAAGAAAACAGAGGGAAAAAAAAAAGAAGGAAATAAAAAGAAAGGCATCTCATTGATCCTGATGTTTTTGGAAAGATTACTAAGCAAGGGGAGGATGCTCCCTGAGTTTTTACCCACAAACCAGATGCAAAGGAGTGACCTCTAATCCTCAGTGCTTCATTATCAAGATGCTCAGCTTCCCTCTTCCGTGTCTTCCTCACTGCTTTGGGGGAGGAGTGAATACAAACTTCCCACCCTGAAAGTCATGGCAGTTCCTGCATTTTCAGTGTAACTGCAAGCAGTAATTGTTCTTCTTGTGGATGCAGGCACCAAGGAAAATGTGTTTCTGTTTCTCTGCAGCTCTGTCACTAGAAAAGAGCTAATAAATGAGCTACATGTGCTACATTTATAACCCTCCTTGTGGATTCATATTGATGGCTGTTAGGTACTTGGAAATGTAGACATTCTCATGTTTAGGACGTAAATTCAAAGAAGGAGACGCCTGGGAACCCATCAACGTACAGAAGCAAATATTTTCCTAGAAGTGCAGAGTGCTCTTGTTTAAGAGGTGCCAGTTCACATGCAGCGCTCTGGTGCCACAGAGCCACGTACCACACCCATGTGCAGCACAATTGATACCCCCACTGCACTCCTGGTAAAGCTATGCTGTATGTGATAGCAGGATAGATAGATAAGGTGCTATGCTGTATGTGATAGCAGGATTGTTGTGTTCCGTTGGCTATTTACAGAGGGAGCTCGTCCCTGGTTCTAAGAAAACTGTTTTTTCATATGTATTGATTTGATTTATTTTCTGTTTCTTTTTCCTTATTAGCCCACTTACATAGAGCTGCCAGAAGAGCTATGTCTGCTGGCAGACACAGCTGCAGAAACTGAGAAGGGAGAAAGCAATAGAAGACTACTGAATGAATGAGGATGGTCTTTTGATGAAACCAGCCATGGAATTTAATAGAGAGAAACAACCCACAGGAGAGAAACTACAGAGATGATGGGGATTGCTTTCCCACAAAAAAAAAAAAGCAGGGTCTCAAACCACATCCTTCAACAGTCAAAGATGTACTTTATCAAAGCAGATCTTGAAAATCAAATTCATGTAGTAATATCTGTGGGAGGACCTTAAACTGACTCAGGTGGACTGTATAAATTTAATTTCTGACACAGGTGATTTGATGATCTTAGATTGAGTGCTTGGAGACATCCAAGTGAAAAAAGGGGCTATTTGCCTTGCAGAGGTGTCAAACAAAAGTTCCTGACTTTATAATGACAGGTAATTCAACACACCATTGTTGAATGGAAGTAATGACGGTCTGTCTTTTGGAGGAAATTCCTGCTGTGTCTGACTGCTCTTCACTAGGTCTGTTTTTGATTTCCATTTATTCCAAGAGTTATTTGTGATTTTAAAAGACTGACTTATTTTTCTTGCATTGTTAACAGACCACTTTCTTAAACTGTATTGGTTCTTTTGTTTCTTGTTGTAGGTATGTAAAATTCTCATTAGAGCAGCTTCCTGCTGGAAGTTGCAGATCACCACCACCATTGTTTGCCCCCGCTGCCACATCCAGCTCATGTGAGTAAGGCTGTGACACGACTGTGCTGTGTGTAAAAAGCAGTTTAGAAGGTGTAGAGCAGTCCCTCCCCAAGCAAAATAAGGTATTAAGGCAAAACTGCTTTACCGCAGGACAAAATTAAAGTAGGCTGTGCCTCAGTCTTGGAACAAGTTGCTTGTTTTATTCGTGTGATCTACTCACAAGATACAGAAACAACAGAAATTATTAACAGTGAACACCGATGAATGTAGAATAGGGAAGAATGGAAAAGGTCAAAGGTCACTGTGCCAGCCAGATTGCAGTCCAAGAACAATCTGGGCATCAGGCTGCAAAGGTGGGAATAATAATGACACCAGCTTGGAAGGGATATGACATCTGTATGTGACTACATGCCACTACCTGTTTGAGTTGGTTTTCTTTGGATGTAGATTGGTGTAACTGCGTTTATGATGGATCTGCATGTTTTTAAAAAAATATTTTTAGGGGAAACTTGTTGGTTTTCTGGTGTGTTGGGTTTTTTTACCTCTCCTCACAAAGTACTAGATTGGCACTATTTAAATAGGTCCTTATTTGAAATGGTCAGTCAGACTTGCTCGCTTCACAGAGTGACAGAAAAACTGCCAAGTTTTTCTCTTTGTCATTTAACTGAAGATTTTTCCAAGCAGTCACAGGTTATCACAGGTCAGTGTGGTACAATGTGGAACGTGCAGGCTCTTCTGTTAGAGAGATCAAGAGCACTTAGGTTATATTTCCACAACCAAAATAATCTGGGTCCATCCAGTTCTATTACTGGGCAGAAAATGGTGATACATCAGGTAAGGGAAGGAAGGAGGGAAGAGGAGCTGAGAGATGAAGGCTTCAAGGCTGGGATATAGAAGAGCAGTATGGAATGTCTCTACAGGATACAAAGTAATTGCTGAGGGTACCCTTCTTGGTAAGAGACTGAGCTGCTTTTTCAGCCCTTTCCATGGACTACATCACTGACTGGAATAGCATTATCATGGAATAAGGATTTCCAGAGAGGGACTTCACAATCTAATTGCATCTGTGCCTTTATAATGATGCAAGCAGCATAACTTTATTGGGTAAATATAAGTACTGCTTTCCCTTTGGCTCTCCTTTGGGAACAGTGTAAAGAGAAGAAATATATTGGAATGGAGTCATCACTCACTGATGCACAGGATTGAAAATTAGTATTTTCTTAAAGAAGAATGAAAGGGGTTATTTTTTAATGGTCCATCAGCCAAAGTGATGCTGCTCAGTGCCAGCTCAGTTTGTCTGAGCGAGGTACTAACATGTAACCAAATCATGCACACTTCCTAAACAACACAACTGCTGCCTGTACTCAGGGATACAATTAGCATCACTTGTTAAGGACAACTCTAGTGAAGTTTTACTGGAGCAGTAGCAATGGTGTTGTTTTTATATCCTAGCAACTGTGTGCTGTGCTTTAAGCTCAGCTGGCAATTAAACATCATGAAACTGCTCCCTCCTGCCCTGCCCCAGTGGAATGGGGCAGAGAATCAAAAGTAAAACTTGTAGTTTAAGGTAAGATCTGTTTAATCATTGGAAACAAGGTAAAATACAGTAATGGAGTAAATAATGAGAATGATAAAAAGAAAAAGAAGTGATGCACAAAACAATTGCTCACCCCATGCTGACCAAGGAGAGATTTCCTTTCTGAATCCAGATCGGCCTCGTTTCCAAGTAGCTGCCCTTAGTTATACTGGGCATGATGTCCTATGGTATGGAATATCCCTCTGGTCAGTTCAGGTCAGCTGTCCTAGCTGTGCACCCTCCCAAGACTTTTTTTTCCTCCTCAGTGGCAGAGGATGAGACACAACGAAAATCCTTAGGCTAAACCCGACTTAGCAAAACTTAGAACACCAGTTTTTTATTCTGAACGCAAAACTCAGCACTGTCCAAGCTACTGAGAAATTAACTCCATCCCAGCCAAAACGAGGACACTAGTACCTGCTGAGCGCTGGAGTGACACAGCTTAGTCATTAAACACAGATTTTCATCGCTATGCAGTAGGTGATCTCAATCATCCATTTAAGGATTTGATGTAAGTGTACTAGTTAATGAGTTTTGGGAGGCAGCGGTGCTGAACAGCTGATGGCCACACCGTGTTTACGGTGCAAAGCATCTTCGCAATTAACCTTCAAGCCTATTTGGTCCAGAGCTCGTCTGCTGCAACTCTTAGTGCATGACAAAGCGAAAGCGGCAGAAGGCACGTAGCCTCACCAAATGCCTCCACGTGTTAACCCTGACGGCGCCCCCGGCTCCAGCGCCGCCAGCCCCTCACCGCTCTCGTCAGCTGAGGGGGCTGCAAGCCGGAACTGCCTGGCTGCCGTGGGCGGCCTTCGCGACACCCACACGCGCAGGGCACCGGCTCCCCGCCTGCCCCGGGCCCGGGAATGACAGCGAGCGGACCCCGGGGCCCCGAGCCCACCCCGCGCCCCCACGGCGCCTCAAGGGCGATCGCGCGTCACTTCCGGGACGCACCCGCCTCCCCGCGCCAGCATCGCGAGACCCCGCCCCGCCTTGCGCGAGACTCGCTGGCTCACCCGGCCGCCTGGCCGAGTCCCTTCGGCAATTTCCGTCACCGCCAGACCCTACCAATCGGCGGCAGGAGAGCATCGATGAGCGAGGGCCCCCCGCGGGGTCCCTGCGGGGCTAAGCCCCACGGTGCGGGCGTGGGGTTCGTGCGGCGGCCACGGCGGCGCAGGCGAGGCGGCGGGGCCCAGGCGCGGGGCCGGGGCGGCGGGGAGGCATGCGGAGTTCGATTGATCAGGCCTGGGCATGGCGCCTCTCCTCCCCCCCGCCATGGCTCCCCGTGTCCCTGCTCCTCTCCTCTCAGTGAGCGAAAGTGGCCGCCGCCGCCGTCCCAGCGCCCGCAGCCGCCGCCTCCTCCTCAGCACCAGCGCGGGCGCCATCTTGGCGAGGCAGGAGCCGGGAGCGCCCCGCGGCAGGAGACAGGCAACGCCAGCCCCGGCAACGCGGGGCGAGAGGCCGGGTGGAGCAAGCGGGGGAGCGAGCCCGGGAGACACCCCCAGCCCCCCGCCGCCGCCGCGTCGCCGCCGGGCCCGCTACCCAGGTGAGCCACCGCGGCCACTGCGCAGGGGCACGCCGGGCCGGGGCTACTGGAGGCGGCAGTGGGGGCGCCGGCCGGGCAGGCCGCGGCTTCACCCCCCGCGCCGACCGGCGGCCGCGGCAGCCGGGCCTGTTCTTAAAGAGACAGGCCCCTTCCCCGCCCTGCCCGCCGGATGCGCCCCGCGGTACCGGCGGCCGTGGATCCGCCGTTCCCCCCCC
>VZUI01001625.1:3775-37217 GCA_013401135.1 Cettia cetti
GGTACTTTTTTTTTTTTTTTTTTTTTTTTTGGTCATGTCTGCCACACTGCAGAGCTGGAGCTGTGCTGCTGAGCTGCTTGATCCCAGAGCTGCTCCCTGACCAAGGATGTGTCCTTGCATTTAACCAAGGATGTGAAAAACGAGGTTCACTTTCTTAGAAAAATTTATAAGTTTAATTTAAAAAAAAATAGACAATTAGGAGGCAGAAAACAGTTATTCATCTGAGGGTGCCTGGCCCCAAGCCAGCCAGCAGCACACACTGGCCCCTTCAGAACCTTTGTTTTAAGTTTCTCTGCTTTAATGCATTATTCAAATACTTAGACTTTAATGCATTATTCAAATACTGGGTTTGAGTATGATTTTCTTTTGGTCAGTTTCAACTCCCCCCAGTTATTTTATCTGGTAGATTTATTTGTGGGTGTCTCTGTTTTTGGGCTTAACACAGGTCTCAAATTCTTCTGTGGAGGTTTGGTCATCTTCATTTGAATAAGATACTTGATAACAGAGGTTTCATAGTTCTTTATCAGCAATCTTCAGGTAATGCAGGATGACTCCCTCTACCTTCTGGTTTGGTTAGTTTAGATATTACAAAGAAAAGAAACAAAAAAAACCCCAAAAAACCCAAAAACAACCACCAGCTCTTTTACCTTTTATCCTTTGTTACAATAAATAAATATACATTCATCATATTTCTAAGCTTTATAAATAAAAGGAATTTCAGTAGAGCTTTCTCACGTTTCATCTCAATGAATAAAAATCCAACTCCAAAATATGCATTTATAACCAAGGATGTGCCTGGCTGGTATCCCTGTGTTCAACCAGGATGTGCCTGGCTGGTATCCCTGTGTTTAACCAGGATGTGCCTGCCTGGTATCCCTGTGTTTAACCAGGATGTGCCTGGCTGGCATCCCTGTGTTTAACCAGGATGTGCCTGGCTGGTATCCCTGTGTTCAACCAGGATGTGCCTGATTCCCAGCTGGTGGCTGTGCCTGGAGGTCAGACTTTGCCCAGAGCAAAGCTGCCTTTGAGCCAGCTGCCCAGAGGTTGAGCCCAGCCTCGTGCTCCTGAGTTTCTCTGCCAGCAGAGGAAAATCTGGAACCTGGTTAAAACCTGCTGAGGAGCTCTGCTCTCAAGGGCAAGCCTGAGTTCCCTGGTGCCATGAGATAACCACGTTATCTCTGTTGTTACAAGATCCTGAGGGTGCCTTTGACTGCAAAAGCCAGCTCAGGCCCCTGGTACAGGCAAAGTTACAGCTTTTCCAAATAAAAGGAACTTTTTACCCCCCTCCCCACTGAAAACTGCCTAACACCTAAAAATATAAATTGTATTTTATTCAGTTTGCTGCTTCTTGGCTCCTCCTGTGCTTAGGTGTAACTTCAGGATGAGTTTGCATGTTGTTGAAGCCCAAACTCCAGGAGAACCATGGGGGATTTGGGGAGATCTGATGTTGGGGCAGTAGATTTCACTCAAGGGCATTTTGAGTCTGAAGCACTGCAGTTATGGTTAGCCTGGTCTATTTAGCTTAAAGAAATCTCTTTTGCTGTCCTTTTTTTTTGTATTTAATTTCTACTTACTGAAGTTTTGACCTAGCTCCTTTTAGTTTATGAAAAAATTCTCTGTAACTGTTTGGTGACAACCCCAAGGAAGGATAAAATGAGTGCCCTGACACCCATACCTTCCATTTGACCACTGTCTGCATTAAATTCCACTCATCTGCAGCAATGTGTAGGAGTTAGTGCTGTCTCCAGTAAGAAAAAGGAGAACTTGCCTCACATTCTGCTTCCTCTATGCAGAATTAAGAGCCAGACTAAGTGTTTCCAAGCATACACAGAATAAATAATAGGGTAGGGGGAGTGTTGGAGAGATTTAAAACAAAACAAAGGCTTTCCAGCCCTGCCAAGTTAAATAATTTTAAGTACTTTTTTTCCTTTCAAGAAGCAAAGTTAAAGACCTGCATTGCAAATAAGTAAATATCTCCCAAATATTAATCCCTGCTCCCATTCAGGACTTGTTCATTCTGTGGGCTGGTAGGAGCCAAGATTATTTAAGGGGGTCATTTCTGGGCAAAAAGCACTAAAGCAACTCTAACCTTGAAGGGAGAGGGCTCACAGCCTCCTCTTTGGTAACCTGTACAATCCCAACCCGTGGTGTGCTGCAGGTTTTGCACAGGGAAAAAAAAAAAAAAAGCCACAGAAAATCTTCCTGGAATTAAACCCCAACAATTAAGATGTTAAAGCCCAGGGTAAAATCACATCTAGTAAAAACAATGTTGACCAAAACCAAGGCTTAATGCTAATAACAAACATGTGAAGCATGAGGAGATGTAGGCTCCTGGGTGACTCACCAAATGCATCAGAGGAGGCCCATTCCAAACTCATTTTGCTGGTGTCTGGAGTGGAATGTTTGAAAGATGATGGTTTTGGCAGCAGCACTTTTGGAGTCACACCCTGGGTGAAGGAGGGAGCTGCTTTTGGGGGAGATGCTGTGGTTTGGGCTGAGGCTGCACAGTGATGCTCCTCTCCCCTGGAAGGTGAGCTGTTGGAAAAGGAACAGCTCCCTGCATGTGCCAGCCCTGCTTGGCCCTGCTCTGCCACCTGCTTCCTTTGCCATCAACAAACTCTTCTGCTCTGTAGATTTTTGGAGAAAAGATGGATTATGTATGGAGATTTTTACTATGAAATGCATATTAAATATGTAAATACGTATGTATGTATATACACAAAATTTTTATTCCCTGAAGCATTAGCCATTTTCTCATGACATGTTTTCTCATGAAGGGAATGGCAGTTTTGCCTCTACCTCGTGATTTTTCTTTTTGGAATTGAAAATGTCATTTTATTTAGAGGTACAAGCTGCTGAACCAAAAGTTGTATGGGATGTTAATCCTTGTTCACCTGAATTTCTATTGTACTGTGTGAGTTCTTATTGAGATGGTGCATTCCCCTTCCCTTCCTGGCTGGAGCCTTCCTTTGGGCTTTTTCTCTTGTGATCCCTCTGTTCGACCATTGCAGTACATGACAATACTCACAAATCCCATGCAAAACAAAATGCTTTTTATTCAAGCTACAGCTTTGTCTTTCAATTTGACATTAATGACAAAACTAAAACAAACAAAAAAATTGCATTGGAAATTTTCTGGTACTTCATGCTCTTCAAAACATGCTCAATGTTTTGGCTTTTTGACTGAGTTTTTGGCACACTGCTTGGATAAAAAAGCCAGTGCTGAAATATCAAGTGACACGCTGAACTTCCCGTTTTTTTGCCTAGTTCTTGTCTGTTTATGCTGCTCCAGCCTTGGTGTGCTCAGTCTGCTCTGCAGCACTCCCAAAGCCCGTGTTTCAGTAGTAAATTCTGTGTGTTCCTGCAGAACAGAAGGAAACCTGTGCTGCCCAGCTCGTAGTAAACAGCGAGTAGCACATGGCAGGTGCTGGTAGCAGTGACTGCACCCTCAGTGCAGCATCTGAGTGATCTCCCCTCACAGCAGAACATGTCACAAATGGATCTGTTCAACAGCTCTGGCTGCACAATCTCAGCTCCCCAACAAAGCCACCCTGCTGCTGCTTTCCCTCTGCCTGCTTTGTTTTTCCTCCCACCCACCCCATCCCTCATAGCCACAGCTTCCATCCCATTTTCTCTCAACCTCTGACTTCACTCTCTGTGACTTTGTTACTTCTGTGCTGGACTCCTACATTTTCCTGAATATATTTTCCTGAAGATTTGCATGTTGTCAAACATTTCAGCCAAGGTCACACATCTCTACATTAATTGCCACCCCATGTTTTTTTTGAGAAACAAGAGTTCTGCCCAGATTTCTTTTTTTGTGTGTACATTTATTTTTGTAATACATTTTCTACCTTCCTAATGAGAGTTCTAGTAGCCAAATAACATTCAGCTTCTAGGTCCCATGCAAAATACCCTTGAGACACAGCTGCACAAGCAATAAAATGAGAAATTCACATTGCATTCTTGGTTTCTATTGTCTCTCATTGTACTCTGTCAGTTTGACTGCAGCACAGTTGAAAATTGAGAGTTTTTTTCCTGTGGTCTTCATGCCATTTATGAGTTTTAATTGAAATGTAACTTTTTCTTGAAAATCTAAACTGTCTGTTGCTGCCTGTTTACAACTCAGTTGACCTAACTCTAATATAATAAGAGACTAGTTTGAAACAAACAAAAATCAAAGGTAATACCTCTAAAAGGTTTTATTCCTGATATTCTAGAAAATTAGTCTCACATAGAACAGTTGTCTAATAAGATAAGACATAAAAATATCAGCTGTTCTACTGATCCACTTCAGTAGGTTTGGGGTTTTTTCTGAACAATTCCTGAAATCTCAATCTTTGTTTAAACAAATAACAGAATTAGGCATGGATGCCTCTCTAATCCAATGCATCCCTTTGTACTTCCTTGGCCAACTCCTTTAGGGTAGGATTGAGCAGCCTGTGTCTAAAATAAGATTCATCTACTTCAAGGTAGATGTCTCAAAATAATGGTGGAATCTTAGCTTAGAACTGTTTATTTGCTGCCAACATGGAAAATAATTTTTAAAACATCTCAGCGAACTATTTCAGATGCAGACTTTTAATAAAGATGACTCTTTTCTTTTCTCCATCTAAATGCTGGGATTCTTGTGGTTCATCTCACATAATCCCTGATGGCAGAATGGAAGAATAGCTTTTCCTGGCATAAATTACCTATAACCATACATGCCATGATTGCTGGTTGAAAACACTTCCATCCAACTCACTAAATCTTACTCTGGGGAGGCAGGGAGCAGCTGTCTGAGCAGAACATGTTACCTGAGCACTTGCACAGCTCTCTGCCTGCCCCAGGGTGCTGTCTGATGCTCCTGCAGCCTGGAAGGTGCCACCAGGGGAAGTGGCATCTCGTGGTGGCATCCCCAGAGCTGGCAGGAGGGACAGAGCTCTGCAGGGTGAAGGAAAAATCCCTAGATCTGGCTGGAGGAGCCTGCAAGTGGAAGTGTGGGCACTGCCTCCTCTTCCACGCAGAGGAAACACAACAATTCTGTAGGAAAGAGGTGGCTGGATGTCTGCAGGGAAATCAAGGACGAGTTCTCTTTCCTTTTAGTGAAGCACAACAAATATTGCCAGGTTCCTGCTGCCCTTTCCTGAGTGATGCCTACATTTGGGAAGGCAGGGCTGCTTCCCTGCACAGGACCTATGACTGGTGAGGGACTTCCAAGGTCTGGAGTGAGCCAAAAACCAGAGCACTTGATGAAATTATCCTCTCCAGCTGCTGCTGAAAGGACAAAGGCTTTCTTCCCCATCCAAGCATTGCTTCCCTTGAGCTGATCATAGGCTTGTAGTTCCTACTGTACATTTGGGGTTTTTTGTTAATTATTAGGGCTTTTTAGAAAGAGTTAAGGGGTATTATTCAGACTATAAATCTTGTGTTGGTGATGCAAGAAGAAAAATGAAATTGTGAGTAATGTGGCTGTGACCAGTGTTTGCCTGTGTGCCAAGATTAAAATCCAGCCAACACAGCAAAGAATAACAGAACTCTCAAGAAAATAAAATCTTTCTCTTACGTGGGTTTTGTGCAGCTGCTTTTATAGATTTTTCTCTTGGTTCAAGATAAAGATTATAGTTCTGACTCGCACATTATATTACCTGTGACACCATTAAAAAAATCTCTTTAGAAGCACCCTGTAACAAAGCAGACAACTTCCTTAAGTGCAGAATTGTAACAAAACAAGACCATATGGAGCCAGTTTGAGTGATAATTGTCTCTTGAAAGAAAGTGATGGCCCTCAGGTCCTGAGTGTTAGCAGCCTTATTCCACTCTGACTGGAGGCCTTTGAGTTTTTCCACTGAATTCTGTGCAAGAGCAACCGGGCTGCAGGTGAAAGACAGCCTGAAGATGGGGATAAGAGGGAGGGGTTTTCTCTACTCTGGCTTCCTGAGGGTTTTCTTTGCTTATTTTACAGCATTGTGGGGGTTTTGGCAGAACTCCACGCTGTCTGCTGCCTAACATAATTTTGTGCTTTTTTTTTTTTTTTTAAAGAATGCATCATAGAAATAAATTTTCCCATGTCACCTAATGCTAATGTGACAGCATAAGCCTTGAATGTGTTTTGGGTTTCGTGGTGGTTTTCTTTCTGACTGCAGGTTAGTTTTCCTAAAGGGCTTAAATAGCAGACAAGCTAATAAACATTTTGATAGCATAGCTTGACAATATTTTTTTTACTAAAAGTGATGGTTATTTCTGGAGATTGGATAATACTTAAGGTTTTAACAATAAATTGAAATTTTCTAATGTTAGAAGATTAAGTATTTCAAGTTGAATTTGTTTCAGTTAGTTACAATTGAGTTATTTAGTTTCTAAGTAGTGTTATCCATATAATTAGCACATACTGTATCATTAATAGGTAATATCTATAATATCATAGTCATGCTAATTACAAGCAGTAAAACCTAATTCTTTCAGCACTTTCTCTTTGCCTTCTGCAAGTGAGAAATGCAGGTTGGGCACAGGTACAATCTTAAAGCTTGATCACTGAGAGGTGTTTTGGATTTGAGAGCTGAAAACATTCTATTTCAGTTTAAAATTAACACTGCTGTTCTTTGAAGTCAGCAAATCCTGAAACTTGTAACCCTATCCCTGGTTAGAAACAGGCTGCAAGGAAGATGTTTTTGTGCTATTTCGAGGTTTGCAGCTGGCTGGGGTGCAGGTGGGAGCTCCACAACAGCCCAAAGCCACCTCAGCCAGAGTTTGGGCTGGGAGGCAAGGCTGAACCTGCCCTGAGGGTTTCAAATAACCAGGTTTCAAATGTATATTATGAACTATGCATTTCATAATAAAAATCTCCCTACATAATCCATCTTTTCCCCAAAAATCTACAGAGCAGAAGAGTTTGCTGATGTCAAAGGAAGCAGGTGGCAGAGCAGGGCCAAGCAGGGCTGGCACATGCAGGGAGCTGTTCCTTTTCCAACAGCTCACCTTCCAGGGGAGAGGAGCATCACTGTGCAGCCTCAGCCCAAACCACAGCTCCAGGCACAGCATCTCCCCCAAAAGTGGCTCCCTCCTTTACCTTTTGGAGGGTGTGGCTCCAAAAGTGCTGTTTTTGGAGTCACAGAAGCCTACATTTCCTCATGGTTCACAAGTTTGTTATTAGCATCAAGCCTTGCTTGTGTTCAGCGTTTGTTTTCACTAGATGTTGTTTTTTCCTGGGCTTTAAGGTCTTCAATAATTTTTTCTCCAGGAAGATTTTTTGTGTTTTTTTCCCTGTGGAAAGCCTGGAACACCCAGGCTGGTGTGGTGGCTGTGCTGCCCCAGACAGGAAATAAATCTTGCCAGGTCCTCCCTGCCAGCTGTGCCCCTGGAAGGACTCACCCAGCAGCTGAGGGTGTGGCAGGGCCAGGTGGGCAGGCTGGAGCCTCTCAGGGTCTGCTGAGGCACCAGAGTCTGCAGCAGGACAGGTGCTTTGCAATCATCATCTGCTGGTTTCTTATCTTCTTTTCTTCATGTCAGAGCCAGGATTAATGCACAGGAGTCACAGTTTTGTGTCTGAGCTCAGTGTTTATTAATTCTTATCTACAGTAGAGCCTCACGAGCTGTGAGCTCTAACTAACGAGGTAGAAAATGGAGCACCTCTAACTCTTTCCAAGGTTATTTAAGTGCTAATTACCCAATAATGAGATGACACCTTTATTATTTATACTTTTGGTCCAATAATGACCACTGCACTGCTCACAGTGCAGACTTTTTCTACCCAATTAGAAAAAACCACCCAAAACTAAGAAGAAGGTGATGAAGGACTTAGACAATGTCCAAATCCTCCATCTTGCCCTACATATATTACTATATACTAAACCCTTAAATTCTGAGTTTTTCACCCTGTGATATCACACAGTTCTATTCAAAGCACCACAAGCCCAGTGCCATCTCTCAGTTTGGGGAGCCTGTTCCACGGCCTCAGGCCAAATGCAGTGCCTGCTTGATGGTCAGTGCCTTTTAGCACAGAAAGCCTGGAATCCTCAGCCTCCAACACAAATCCTGTGAAGCTGGGTGGCCCAGGAGATGTGAGGCTTGCCAGGGCCCCTGCACACAGCAGAGGGGCAGCAGATAAGGAGCCCTTGGCCAGTGAGCACCCTGCACATCCCTGCTGAGATGGTTCTGCTGGTAGCCTTCGTAATTTGGTATTGTTATTTTTGTAACTCATACCCACACAATCAAAAGTAGTTTCTTTTAATGCTGTAGAACATAATTATAGGCCTGACAGGCTCTGACAAGTTGGTTGAGACATTTATTCTTGCAGCCTGCAGATGCTTAAATGATTTTGTATTGGAAAATGCTGTCTGTGAAATGTTCTGTCTTAGTGGCTGTTACTAAACCCAGATTCATAATGAAGTCTAGCATCAAATATTTATGTAAAATTACTTTAATCTGTAAATAGTTTTAGCTATGAAAGATAAAAACAGCAGAGAAAATCAGTCAGGGGGGTTTCAGAAGTTTGTGTTGCAAAACAGTGATGTGTTTCTTTTCTGGTTTCTTAAAGTTGTTACCCAGCTGGCACTTTACAGAGAAAGAATCCACAATATCCATTGCTCCATGAAAGATGTTCATGTTCTGAGGTATTAATAGCACTGTAACCTATCCCTCTTGGGTCACTATTATTAAAATCCTCTCACAAGACCCATTTGGAAAAGTAGAAAGCTTTATATAATATCCATGGACCAGTCATAAATAAAACACTTTCCCAGCCAGTTGTCCCTGCTCAGATTGGTTCTCGTCAGGAAAAGCCAAAATTGTGTACACTTTTTACCTCTCCCTCCCACCTCTGAGCTTAAGCTGTGTTTGAGCAAGCAAACCTTGTTTGCCAGGAACCAACTTCAGCACCTGTAAAGCCACAAGGAAGAGGGGGATGTCTTCAACTCCTTGAGCTCTTACTCAGAGGTTTTGACAGTGACTGATTTTCTTCTAATGAGTTGAGTCATTATTTGGAAGCTTCAGTAGCTGGCAGTTCATCTGCAGCAGGGTTGAGTCTGGAAGTGGCTGCAGCCTGATCCTATGGAATTGCACATTCCCTGAATATTTCAGTAGCAGCACATCTGCCTGGGCCCACTTTTTCTAGCTTACACTCTGTGCTGAAGGGCACCACAGGGGCTCTGCTGATCCCTGCCCTGAGGGAGGCAGAAATCTCAACCACTGACTCTGCTTACAACTTTGTTCTTCCTGAGGTTCCTAAAAGTAATCCCTCCCTAGCCACTGATCTGCCCTAGTTACTGTAAACTGATTTCTTCAGGATGAAAGGTCTGGCTTTCCTCTGGGACTGCTGCAGTGGGTCTCTCACACCTTACTTGATGGATTTTGTACTCAGCTGTGGCTCTGGAATTTGGGTGCCATCCACTGAACTGTTTGTATGGCCGATGTAGCTGTTATATCTGAATATCTCAGAAATATTTAAAGATTGATGGTCTTGGCCAATTCCTTTCCAGTTTGGGCAAAGGAATTGTTTCAGTCACAAGGTTTTGTTATTTGTTCAATTTTTTGGTTTTGTGCTTGTGTGTGGGTAAAAATTTTGTCAAGGGAAAGCTCAACAGAAAAAAAGCACTGAGTTTTGTTCTGAAACTAATGAAACTATGAACAGCTGCTGCTCTTGTAAGTGTGAGCTTGACTTACCTGCTCTGAAAGCTGTGACATCCTTAGCTGTGTCAGGGAAAATTGGGTGTTGTAGGAAGGCTTGGACAAAGGGAAATGGTAGATCTACTTTGACCTAAAATAATCCCAGAAAAACTCCTTTTTCTGAAGAGGAACCTTCAGCTCTGTGTCAGGCAGAGGATTTTAGCAGGAAGCTGAGTATTTATTGCAGGGAATCCCTCTGTGATTTGTGTCATCAGTTGCATAAATCCCCAAGATAACCGTGGTAGCATCTGCAGGTGCTGAGGTGAAATTCCTCTCTCTGGTCCTGTTTCTCTCTAGATGTGCACAGGATTGGGGTTTCTTGCTCCAGAGGCTGTTTGGGTGATGCCTCAAGGAATGCGGAAGGGACTAAATAAACCCCAGTTAGAAAATCTGAGGACAAATCTCTCTGAGAAGAGAGAGAAGAAAGCTGTTCCTTACCACTGTTACTCAGTGGTGTGTAGGCTGCTGAGCTGTGGGTAGGTTCTGTGCCTCCACGTGCTGTTTTCATAGAGAATCTGGGAAAGCTGAGGGATGGAGCTGTTTACATGTGATGGAGAGGAGCTGTGGGCTGCCTCACAGGCTGCCAGCATGGGCTTTGTGCTCTCACTGCCTCTCCTGGGGCAGACAGTGGCTGAGGTGCAGAAGGGTTGGATTCCTCAGGACTCCTCCCAGTGAGGACTCTGGAAGTGCAGGAGCAATTTCCCAGACTACTTCTGCTCAAGTGAAGCAAAACTATTGCTATTGATCACTGCTCCTTCTGCCCAGCAAAGGTCATGGAGTAAGTGTGAGATTTAGTGCTTTGATTTCTTTATTGAAGGCTTGGAAGGATTAAAGCCATCAGGTTCTTCTCTACCAATGAGTGGGCTAGAGAGAAGCCCATACCTTTCCTCCAGAACAGTAATTGGCTTGATTTTTAGGTCCTTCATGTAGCACTTATTATACATACAGGTCTCATAAAGCTTTTGTTTCCAAAATCAGTCAATGGAAACAGTTCCAGCATAGTCTCTTGGATTTTACAGGAGAAGAAGAAAGAGGCTTCCTTCTTCTCAGGAATAAAAAAAAAAAAATTAGAGGCTTGAGAGCAGAAATGCAAAATATCACTTCCTGCAGGCAGGAACCAAGTGTGCCTGCCAGATTTACTCTGGAGAGCATGTACACTGAGAAAGGTGTTTCTTTTTATGCTTCATTGCTGTACTTACTGGCTATCTTGGAGTGTTTCTGTGTCCATAGGCACCTGTGAATTAGCTCATTAAGAACAGCTTTTGTCAGGCATCTGCTTTTAGTATCTGTGGAATCCACTGGCAGGAGTGGGACAACTCAAGAAGGCACTGAACAGTTATTGTCATGCTTGCTTATGGAGTGCACAGCTTGGATTCCCACTGGTGCCTGCCCTGTGTGGATGCCCTTGATGTCACACACTGTCCACTGATCTCCATGGGAAAGCTGATTTACCATGCAACTCCTTATTTCTTTCCAGAAACTAAAAAAAATAATGCTGTGGCCATTTCACTGATGGTGTATGAAAACGATTCCAGAGTCTGACAGCAGTCATCCTAAAGGCTTGCTCAGGGCTACTGGAATATTTCCATTTCTGATGGGAGCTGCAGCTCTCTTAATCTGATAAGAGACATTAAGAATATAAGAGGGCTCCAGCAGGTATTTAAAGCTTTGGAAGGTCTGATTTTATAGATCTGTAATCACATATTCAAAGTTCTTCATTACTCTAAATTAAAGGTGTGATAAGCAAAGCAACTTTTCATAGGAGCCAGGAGAAGGCTGCCTGCCTCAGCTGGGCAACAAGTCAGGAAAACATTATTTGTTCCTCCTGGGAAAAAAATTTAAAAGGGAAGGAATGGAGGAGAGACAGATGTCAGAGAGCAAGGGCAGGAGAAAAAGGAGACTATTATCTACATCTTGTCAAAGCTCCTGTTAAGACTCCATAATGGAATGCAGCAGGTGAGGAAATGTAGAAGTTTTCAATTATAACATCGAGCTCCCTGCACTGCACAGCTCAGGTAATACCTTGCATCTTTCACTAGCTTACCACTTATCCAAAAAAAGACTCATGGTTTAGCTCAAATTCCCTTGAAATACAGATTAATGTCTGTATTTCCTAGCAAACTAATGTTTCATGTTGAAAAGTAAGATTGTAGCATTCTAGATTTCTGGGTTTAATTTTGTAAAAGACAGTGCAGAAGCACTAAGTGCAGAGAACACTTGAGGTTTGCAGAGTTAGTCCTGGGAAGTTACACAATCATTATTCTGGCAGCTCTGCAGGGTAAGAAGCTCAGAGCAGGAGTGAATTCTGTTCCTGAGGGCTGGGGCCCCAAATGGCTCTTCTGGCACCCAGGAATTGTTGAGGCAAAGGCAAGAGGCATCTCTGACAGGAAGAGCATTTTTAGTGGTACTAGCAAATCAGCAGAAAGCCAAACAGCCCCTGATGCTCCTTTATGGAGAGTAGATGCAATCTTTGGGTGTGCAGGCAGGAAAACAGGGTGCAGAGGACAGGACAGGAGCCTTCCATCCCACTGAGCATTGGAAGGCTGCAGAGGAAGCTCTGGGGCAGCCCTGGGTGTAGGACAAAGGTGAGGGAGGTGTGCACCAGCTGCAGAGAGTGCAGAGGAAGGAGGATCAAAGCTTGACTTGCAGCTTAGGAATGTTTAGTCTAGAGACAGGAAGCACAGACTAGATATTGGGAAAGAGGTTTGAACAATAAGGGTGGTGAGGCTTTGAAATCCATTGCCAAAGAAGGCTGTGGAGTCTTATTCATTGGAAGTTTTCCAAGAGACTAAGCAAACATCTGTTAAAAATGATGTAAGTATATTTCATTCTCCCTTACAACATGTAGAAGGAGTAAATTATGGTTAAAGAGATGAAATAAACTGGTGATTTTCAAACTGTGGGTCATGCTACTCTTGAATTCGAAGAACCTTAAAGTGTTAGCAGTGGTTATATCTAATAGCATTTGACCTTGATGTTTCTGGCCCCTATTCACATAATTGTTGCATGAAGATATATAACCCAAAAGGGAGTTGTGCTTTTCATCTTCTGAAAAGCTCTGTAATAAATGGCTTCTGAAGGTTCTTCCTGGCCTTCTGACTCTGGGATGCCACAGTACTGCTGCTGGAGCAATGTACAGCAAAGCTGGCAGAGCAGATCTGAAATTCAGATTTTCTGTTTAGGTTAATCTCCATCACTCACTCTTACTAGATCAACAAATATGATGGACTTTGCTGTCAAAAATTAAGCTAAATGGCCATTGGTGTTTTAAACTGTAGTAATTTTCTATAGCTGCTCAAAGTTTTTCTGAAGAAAGACAAATGAAAATATTCTCTTTTTCTCTTCATGCAATTTACAAAAAGGGCAGAAATACTGGCTCAAGCCTGTGGACAAAGCATTATTATAAAATGTTCTCCCCTGCAGACATTTTGCTAAAAAGGCATTTGTGTAAGACAGAGCATGGCAAAACACAGGAAGTTTTGAAAGTCGACCATGAACAAATCTCCCTTTTAGTCTCAGTAATAGAGGAAGGCTGCTAATTCTGAAACTTGGACACAAATGAAAACATCTGTGGAAGTGCAGGAGTGAGCCATGAGGCAGTCAGTTTATTTAGTGGTCACTTTATTGAGTGATCCCTACTGCCCATCCCTTGGGAAGAGATTTGCATCATTTACTCTTGGGATTGTTTGCAGTAGTGGCTTCTCTCTGTTCCTGGCTTCTAATACATGCACAACAGAAGAAATAGAAATTTCTGAGTAGAAAAAATAGGTCATAGACATATTTCTGAATATAGAGCTCACTATCTCCCAGTATCTCTCCTCTAGTTACTAAGATCCAAAACCTCTAGTTTAATGTCCACGATTTTTGAGGATTTTTTCAGCACTTTGAGGAGTTTGGATCCACCATTATTGTTTAGGCATTTATATTTTATTTTCAAATGGGAGTTAAAATCGTATTTTACTTTTTTTCCTCCATTCTTTTTTTCTCTGTTTAAGAAGTCTCTTGATTTTTTACACTCTTTTCCTAAGCCTATCCCATGTTTCCACAAAAGTGTGTGCAATCTGTGGTCTCTTATCTCGGATGCATTGGTTGAACATTGCTGTAGTCAGTATAATGAATTCATGGGGTTTTTCATATGTATTGATATACAAAATATCCCAGAGAAACCAGAAGAGATTTTTTTATAGAGCTACGGATGAAATTTTCCTCTCTGGAGGAAAAAATACTCTCTAAAAAAGCTGACATGGATAAAATTGATGGATTTGGATTTTCCCCCCTTTTATGCACACCTATCATAAGGTATTTTTGCTTAGCATCTGTGCAAGATATTGAAATAAACTCAGACCCTAGTAATTCCTGGTTTATGACTTTTCCTAGGCAGAGAAAGGAAAACATTTAGTCCTAGTTGCATCACAGTTTAAGAACAAGTTCTCTGTTTTATTGCAGGATGCTTTTTGTTGTGGGTTTTTTTTAAATATAGGTGGATTTTTAGTAAGTTTTTGTCAGTGTTCTCTTGCATTGATGGCTGGGAAATAAAAGCAGAAAGCATTGCTGCTCTGCCTGGCTGCGCTTGCTCAGTGTGTGTGTTCCTGTGTGCACATGGAGACAAGAAAATCCAGTAATTAATTGCAGCTGGAGCCTTGCCCGAGTTAATTATGGGTCAGAGTTTCTAATGGATGTGCTGGGAGGGAGCTGCAGCAGGTGTGGAGGCTGCCCAGGGCTTGTCCCCAGTGCAGGGACTCGCTCAGGTGTGACAGGTTCTGGTGATGGCAGCAGCACTGCCTTCAGTGCAAAATTCAGGGGGGTTTCCTCCAAAGCAGGGAAGAGCTAATGATGTGAGATGGAGGAAAAAAAAAAGATTATTGCTTCAGTGCTGTAAAATTGTGGTCCCAGTGAAGATAGAAGATGTTTTAATTGGCTTTGGGGTACAGGAAAGTCTTCATCCCTGCCTGTGGAAATGCTGGTGTGTGACTGAACTGGTTGCATTCTGTGTAGGACCAAGTTACAGCTGTCCAACAGCAGCACCTCGAGCTGCATTTGAATCCTGTCAGGGAGAGGTTCATCATTTCACAGACACTCATTTGAATCTTTATTGCTGAGAGTGTGCTTGGCATAATTGTGTCTGGTTTGGTTCTGTTGCAAAGAGGTTTTCTGGAAAATCTGCTCAACAGTCTGATTCTGTCATTACTTGGAACTGCACTGAAATACAGTGGTTAATACAGTGAAGACTTCATTCTAAAGTGACTTTTTTTTTAAAAAAAATGTTGCCTGAAAGATTAAAATGCACTTGAATTATCTGTTCTGAAGTATGCTTTGTACTACTGCCCTGCTTGAGCTTTTCACACTCAATGTATGCTTTTGAGAGGATGAAGTATGCAATAGTAAAAGCTGCCTTGGCATAAATCACAAAGAAATTATCATTACTGCCCTAATAATTCTGTTTCTTGCCAAGATTGCCAGGAAGGTCACTTGGCAGCGGTGCTGCCCGTTACATGGATAAGGTTGTGGAGGGAACTGAAAGGAGAATAAGAATTCAGTTTATTTGTTTACAGTAATGTAAAAAAAAACCCCAAAATACTCTTGTTTAAACAAGCCCTTTGTAACAGATCTCCTTGGCACATGATGCAGGTGTAGATGATGGCAGGAAGTAGCTGAAGTTTCTTCTTTTAAAAACATTTTCTCACATGCTAGAGAGTGCTGGTGCATCTTGCTGCCCCCAGCATTCACTTTTTCTGTGCATTCACCAAGTGAGGATCTTCTTTGCACCTCTGCATCCACTTCTTGCATTTCACCTGGACACTTCTTTCAACCAATGCCAAATCAATAAATCTGACAGCACCTAGCCATTCCTACAAGTGTTTTTCTGGTTGTAATTGCCCTAGTGTACTCAGAAAACAAGACCTGGAGGGAAAGGAAGGGAAGAGAAGAAAGAAATATTTCAAGGTTATTTTTATTGACGTGCCACGGAGGCTCCAAAACCTGTGAGACCATGCTCTCAAGTGTTAACAAAGACTGTGCCAAAATAAACAAGCTTTAATCCTTGCATTTAATTCCATGGCTCTCTCAGAAAAATGTGAGTTAATTCAGAGGGATTATAGCTTGAATCTAAATTCTCTCTGAAGCTGATGGGAAGCTGAGGTTCTAACAAACTATGGGTGCTCTTAGTGCCTGTGATATTCTTGCCTGGGGTAGAGCAGAGGTTTAAGAATGAGCTCCTCAGGTTTGTTACTTGTGACATAAATGCAGTAAGTTCTGCTCTGGTCAGAGGTTCTGTGTCCACTGTCCACTCACACCTCTCAGAGCCAGGTCAGTGGTGCATTGAAGAGAAGCCATGCCAGCCTGTTAGTCAATCTTGGATGATTTCTGGCAGCCACACTGGAGTTTTGCCACTCTCTTACAGATCAGTGTTGCCTAGACTTGACAGGAGTTAAGAAAGAAGTCAAACACTGCACAGCTTGGGTCCCAGAATTGTTTTCTGGCATTGAATCACCTTAATCCTTGCTAATCTTATTTCATTTTTCAGAATTTTATGGATTTTTTTTTCACCTTTCATTCAAGATCTGTTTTGCAGCTTTACTGGCTGTGCATGACCACATCCTTTCTCTTTCACCCTGGCCTAGCCTGGTTTAAAATGCTGCTCCAGGGACCAGCAAAAATGGGTTATTAGAGATAAAGCATTCTCTCTAATTACAGCCCAAAAGCATGCCTTGAAACAATGTGGAATAAATATTTTTAAAAGAAGGTTGCCCAGTAGAAGCAGTTGTGAGGGCAAGTGCAAGTACTTAGGGTAGGAGAGTTGTAAAGGGACCTGTTTTCTTCTCCAGGTGTTGGGTTGAGGTTTGTTTTTTGTTATATTTGGGTTGTTTTGTTGTTTTAGTTCTTTATTTGGTTGGTTTTTTTCCTAAGTTGCATCCAGAACCTGATAACAGCACTGCTGTCTGTTCAGTTCTGACAGTTTTTAAAATCTCTTTTTCAAGCCTAAAATTTCACTTTGATAGGATTTTTTGGAAGTTCTTCTGCTTAATTTTTCTTTGAAGCTAGCATTCCCTGACCTTCCCAACCATTCAGTTGAGCAGCCAGCTGCTGTTTGGCATTGCTAATCCTGGTTTCCAGGTAACCCCTGTGGGGCCATTTGACAAGGCAAGAGCATTCAGAGAGTGTCAAGGATATTGGAGGTGCTGTGCAGGAAAATGTGCTGATGCAGGAGATCAAAAGTTTAAGTTTCAGGAGTTCCTGCAGGTCCCAGTTCTGTATTTGAGCAGAATTCCTCCATCATATGACTCAGAAGACAGTTGGAGTTTCAGTACTGTAGAATTTTATCATGCAGGTAGGCTAATTTATTTTGTTGGTTTGAATGAAAATAATTGAAACACTACTACAAGTTCATCATGCTGATGGACAAGTGAAATGTCAGTCCCAGCATCAACACCAGGTTAAAAGGCAATGTGAATAACCTCTGTGCCTTTTGTGATGAGTCTTCCTGGAGGTTTTGTAGGACTAAATAGCAGATTAGTGTTTAGTTTATACTAAATATACTTTATATCACAGTGATCACTTTAAAGAGCAGCCACATATACCAAATGCTAGGCAGATCATCTTTTTCAGTGTATCCTCATGAAATCTGTCCTGATCTACTCAAGAATGTCTAACTTGATAGCACAAACCAAAAGAAGGAAAGAATTAAGTAAGCAAAAATCCTTCTAAGGTGTTCAGGCACTGGAGTGTGTGAAAGACCTGTGGAAGATGCTGAGGCTGGGGTGGTGTTTAAGGTGTGACCCAGAGCAGGGATGCTGGGGCATTCCTTGTTGAGCACACCCAGGTTCCCTGCAGGTGAACAGGCTGGAAGCACACGTGCTCATTGCTGGGATCTTGTGCTGGTGTTTGGAAACAGCAGCAGAGGCAGTTTCAGGCCCGGTTTCCCAACAAAATTGAACACCTTGAACACAAATTGAACGCTTCTGTTTGTGTGTTACTAACTGCAGGTATTCAGAGGAGATGTGTTTATTTCTGCCCACATTCAGTGCCAGGGTCTGCAGCTCCTATTTTCAGCAGGCAGGCACTATTATTAATCTGAGATTTTTGACTATCCAGTGAGTCAGAAGGTCTGACTGCCCAGAGATACATGAGTCAGACAGGCAGGAATAGTCTGTTCTTCTTCAAGACACCAGGAGACACAGATTTTTTAAAAAGAGGTTTCATACTTACTGAACAATACAAATGGAAACATAATATATAAATAGAAATCCTTTTACCCTTCACATTGGATTCTTTTCCCAGGAAACTCTTGTCCCAAAACTGTTACTTACTACACAGTCTATTTGTATATGAAAATGGGTAGCTTGTCACCCTTTTTATTCTTTTCATGTCCCCTGTCTATTGGTTAGTTAATGCATTTCTGGGACAGACAATCCTCCCACTGTGACATAGCTATTCCCACAGTAAAAAATGTAATATGTAAAAGCTTAGAGAAGGGGTGTGGGTCAGGGAGGAGGATCTCATCATAATTTGAGTTTATCTTTTGAAATGGTCTCTCTGCAAAGGGCAAAATGCATTAAAATAGCAAAGACAGAGGTGTATGTGGCCTGGACTTTCTTTCTGCAGCATATTTTATCTTCATATGCTGATGCTTTTCTGAGTCTCCTCGTGACAGTGGCAGATTATTAGCAGCTATAGAGCTGCACATAACATGTAATGGAGGAATGGCAGAGTAGACTGTAAAAGGATGAGTGTTACACGTCGATGCTCAGCCCCAGCCTCTGCAGAATTTCCCTGTGGAAGGCAGGAATGTCCAACCAGCTATAAAATTTCATGGGTTCTGAGCTGGGGATCAAGTAAGTGCAAGGTACAGATGCAGACTGGAATGCTTAGTAATGGAATAACAGTGCTTTGGCAGCTCAGCAGTTCAGGAGTGAAACAAGGATATTTTTACTCAAAGGTCATTGGTGTAAAAGCTAAATTATGGGAGACTAAAAGGCAAGGCAGAATTCAGAGAGACAGACATTGGTGATCTTAGGCCTAATTAGAACAGATGGGTGCACAAACAGTTTTGGCTGGCTGCCTTTTGGTCACCTGCAGCAGGGAGACACAGGATAAGGATTCAGGTTATCTCCTCTCATGGATCTGTAGGAATCCAGAAATTTGTTTTCAGAATGAGTTGCTATGTGATGCAAATAAAATGAATTCTCTGACGTGGCTATTTAGGGAGAAGTCCAAAGGGCCTCCATGGGCTCCTAAGCTGAGTGAGCTCCTGGCAAACACAGAGTACCCCTCAGATTTGGTCCAAGACATAGAGTCCCATGAAGTGATTTGGACAGCTAACTCATGGAGATTTTAGATGTAATGGCCTGTAAATGAAACAGGATTAAATATTTCCAGTCAGATTTTTTTTTTTAAATGAAAGCAATTGGTCTTTCATGTAGCCTTTATTTCAATGTCTGCAGTATTTGTATTATCTGTTAATCTCTCCTAGAACTTGAAGTGGTACATGGATTCCTTTGAGCCAAATATCTCCCACATGGCCAGCGTAGAATAGAAAAGACTTACAATAATCATCTAATCCAAGTGTCTGATCACTTTAGGGCTGACCAAAAGCTGAAACCAGCAAGAAAACCTGTCTGGGCCACCTGCATTCTTGGAGCTGTGTGTTCTTAGTGTGTCTTCAAGAGCCACCTCTTCTCCTGCCAGGTGGTCACTTGGGTGCTATTTCCAGCAGCATTTTTAGCTCTGCAGTGCAGGAATGCCCAAACTGAAAGGCTGCCTGAAAAAGGCAATTGTCTTGTAAACACTAATGAGTGCATCATCAGTTCTTCATTGCTGGAGGTATTAAGATGTATGACAAAAATTCATGGGAGTTTAGTGCTTTCCCACACAACAATAGGGAATAGGCATCCAGGCTTCACTGGGTGCCGTTCATCTGAATTTCAATTGTCTCTTCTCCCTCAGCAAAAGTTCTAGAAAGCCTTGGCTTTGTCCAGATGCCTGATCAGAGCCAGCATTTCCACAGAGATGTTGCTGAGAGTGCCAGTGTAACAAAATCTGTGCACAGTTACTGGTGCATGTTTGCATTCTCTCCCCAAAATGGAACTGCTGTGCCTTGCAGCTCATGCATGTTTTGGCACACGTTTGTGTCATGAAAAGTGCCATTAAAAAATGGCAGCTGTTTGAGTCTTTGAGCAGTGGATGCCAATTTTTGACTGATCAGCATGTGATATGTGGTGATTAATGAAAGGAAATCAAGTTTGTGTAATTGAAGGCTCATTTCTTCAAGTCAGTGGTCAACCAATCCATCACCTTACTACAAATGTCATCTGACATTCCATTGAAATGGATAAAGGATGTATTCAAAGTTCCCTGCAGCTTTAACTCTAAGGCCAGTCCTTGTTTTACATTTAACTATTTGGACAATTTCAAAATTACTGCATTCATGTGACATCCTGATTGTTCTCCTTTTTATCATTCATTCATTCTCAAGCCAAAGCTACTCAAATCACAACAATTCCCATATCAAAGCCAGGCTTAAGCAAAACCAGTCATTGAAGCTGGGAAAATGACAAGAAATAGCATTTGAAAGTTCTTTTGTGGAATCTGTTTGATTTTGGTGAGTGCAGTTTCTCTCCTAAGCTGTACCTGTTAGTAAATTCAGGCAGAAATACTGATACTACTCTTTGGGTAGAGGAAGGAGGCATCACTGTGCTGCACTACACCTGGGGGAGGCAGGGGGGGAAACATCCCCAGATCCACATGCACAAAGGAAGAAAACCCAAACCCACAAAACACCCAAATTAAAGCAGGAGGGGAGGGTACACATGAGAGGTGAAAAAGAGAATGAACCTGTTCAGACCAGATCCCCAGATCCACATGCACAAAGGAAGAAAACCCAAACCCACAAAACACCCAAATTAAAGCAGGAGGGGAGGGTACACATGAGAGGTGAAAAAGAGAATGAACCTGTTCAGACCAGATCCCCAGATCCACATGCACAAAGGAAGAAAACCCAAACCCACAAAACACCCAAATTAAAGCAGGAGGGGAGGGTACACATGAGAAGAGAAAAAGAGAATGAACCTGTTCAGACCAGATCCCCAGATCCACATGCACGAAGGAAGAAAACCCAAAGCAGGTGAGGAGGGTACTCGTGAGGGGTGAAAAAGAGAATGAAGTTGTTCAGACCAGACAAAAAAAAAAAAAAAAAAAAGCAGGGACTCCAACCCAAGGAAAGGAGGGAGGGGTTGTGGTCTGGGCTCCTTCCCTCCCCTGGGGCACATTGGCTGGATCCTGTGGCCTTGCCAGCTCTCGTGCACGGCTGCTGCTGCTCCTTCAGCCTGAATTCACTCCTGGCCAGAACTCCCTTCCATCCCAAAGGAAGAAACTGGAATAGTGATAATAGCAGCAACCAATACATCTGCTAAGGGAAAAGATGACCTAATAGATTATTTTCAAATATTAGACAAGTAGAGGATTCCTTGCTATTAAATATTATCTCTCCCATCTCTTCTCTTCTGTCCATCAAGCGTTACTTTGTGACAAGCTGTAGCTCAGAGATAATTGTTAAGTTTTATTCAAATTACATTACTAACCCTGTAACTCATACTGTGCATAATCTTAGCTATCTGAAATGATTCTGTGGGAGGGCTGGCTTTCAATTTAAGCCAACATTTTTAGCATTTCTTTCCCCTCCATTGTGCAAAAAATTAGCAGCAGGTTCTAACAGAATGATATGAATTGTGATATAAAAATTATTGCTAAAAAATTTTATACTTTTCCTCTTAAATATGCTGTGCTGTCATTCTTTAGAGTTTGTTAACCAACCTGATTTGGCAAAAGCATCTTCTTGAAGTATCATTATCCCTCGACTGATGTCAAGTTAGTCTTTAACTGCAAAAGCATCTTCTTTCCATAAGTTTTATCCTGATAAAATTAATTTCTTTTCCATGTCATTTCTTTCCCCTGCTAAAAGAGATGGAAGATTTTAGAATATACAGTTTTGACCATTAATACTATTTTCTTTACTGCAGTCTGCTACATGAGCAAAAGGAACTGTTGCTAAATTTCTCTCCCTCTCTGCTTGCCAAAAAGTTACAGCCTCCAGCTGGAGTTACTCCAGATTTTCCCTAACATACATAGAATTAGAGCGAATTGCAAATTTTTCAGGGTGGAAAAAGATCTGCAGACTTTAAACCTGAACTGTAAGGTTCTTATTTTTGTCTGCAATGATGAAGATTAGGAACACTCCTAATAAAGCTAGCAGAATCAGCAGTAGTGAAGAGTCAGTGCAAGTGAGATTAGACTCAGGTGGAGTGGAAATGATCTTTTTTCCTGTCAGATTCCAAAGGGTTCAGGCTGAGTTTATGGGTGGGCTGGGGGCCAAGATGAACTCTCTCATGGCTTTGGTTGTGGGTTAAGGCAAGCAGGGGCTGGGTTGTTGACTGGCAGTGGCCACCTTGATCCTGGATTGTTGTTGTCAGTCTCTTTCCTAAATTTGCCCCAATAGGACAGCTCCTGGTGTGAAGGACAGTGGAAATCGATCACAATTATTATTTAGTTGCTAATCTGGAGGGAATGAGATGGAAGCTGCAGGCAATAAGGAGGTATGAAAGAAGCACATTTCATTCATATTCAACCCTCCCAGAGAGTAAAGGGGTTTATGATTGTGCTTATCCTCACTACAATCAGAAACAGGGAGTAAATAGGAGGGAGTAAATAGAACCAACAAACACATAAATGAGAAGTGTGTGATGAAAGGAGCAGGATGAAAGCTTTCAGCCCTCCAAACTGGACTGACTCTTGCTACTGAGGTTGGCTCTGCCAGTGCTGCTGTGAAAATCAGAGTGGAACAACCCTCTGCTGTCTTCCATTTCCACTGTACAGAGCTAAATCACGGCATTGTTTAAAAAGTGAGATTTTGTTGTAAGCCTTCATAAATCTCAGCATGAAACAATGTCTAGAGCATTAAAATAATTGTATAGCAAACCCACTTAAGGCAATTTGATAAGGTGCTCTGATTCCAGAAGAGTAAAAGTCCTCTGCTGTGATTCTTAGCTGCTCTTGAATAAAAACCTCAGGAAAAAAGTCTGGGGAAGAATTCATGTGGGATGTATCTGCCATGCTTTATTTTAGAATCTGCTTCAGTGGCCTGACTTGCACACATTGTTCATAAATCCTGATAGCCCCACAGTCCACATTTATAGAGGGATTGGTGCCAGATGGAGAGGATCTAAAAGTGTGTGAAATGCATCGTCTCGTAGGAGATTTCATAACAAAAAGTGGAAAGCTTTTCCAGGTAGAGCAGCACCAGCATTTTATACCAATGTATGCTTCCACTCCACTCAGCAACTGGGTACCACTTCCATTGAAGTTTTTCATTTGGCTGCTTTTAGACTCATTCAAAGGCAAAAATTCTAAGATTCCACTTGGTTTTCCCTTCTTTTGTTTTTCCTTACTAATGAGAATAATTGTATAAAATGTCTAATTTAAATTTGTGTATTTTGGCTTATCTTCACTATCTAAAATTTGTGAGGTATTTACTGTAGGCTTTTGGAATTAATTTGTTGTCCCAAAAGTTTCTGATTGTACTGAGGATAGGCACGATTTTAAAAGCTCCTAAAGAGGCAAATGCTATTTTTTTTTTCAACAAATAAGCTCCATACAGATCTCTTAAAGCCAATGCTGTTAGTTGTCTAAAAATTTGATTTAAAGATGTAAATTTAAAATTGTATTACAGCCAGGAAATCCTAGTTGCCAGTTATATAATTAATCCACTAGATCATGCTGCCACTTAGCTCTGCTATTAAGAAATGTGTGTCTATGTAGCCTCTCTGAAATGGGGCCTCCTGATGAGATAATGTATTAGGGAACAATGATGGGTTGTTATGCAATGAAACCAAACTCCTTATAATCTATGGCTGTGCTGGTTAAACAGAAAAAAAAAAAAATACTGTTCAGCCTATT
The DNA here is from genome assembly GCA_013401135.1 of Cettia cetti. Taxonomy (NCBI): domain Eukaryota; kingdom Metazoa; phylum Chordata; class Aves; order Passeriformes; family Sylviidae; genus Cettia; species Cettia cetti. The sequence goes on from VZUI01001625.1 coordinate 27,368, forward strand.
CTTTTGAGAGGTGTTTAGTTCCTCCTTTATAACACACTCCATAAAAAAGCTTTCCAGGATCCCTTTTCCAAGGTCAAAAGCCTGCTGCATCTTGTGAGAACAGAGATGTGGGGAGGAATAGGCAAGAGAGCAGCTAAAGGCTGAGCTGTAGGGGAAAGGAACCAGTCTGAGAGCAGGCAGGTATCTGAAGATGCAGATCTGTGCCCAGTGGGGTTTTCTGAAGTGCAGAAGCAGGGAGATGGGTGCCTGACTCGGTTAGTTGTGTCTGAAAAGCTCACTTGGCTCTAGGAGCCCTTTGAGTCCTCTCAATAGCTTTGAAAATTTGGCCAAGAGGACTGAAAAATCTGTTTTCTCTGTTCTGGAAACCTGGCAGGTCCTGTGTGCCCTGGCTGCTGGGGAAGCTCCAGTGATTCCCAGAGCACAGATTTTATCTGTCCTCTTGGTTTATGGGCAGTGCAGGCCCTTAGGACAGCCAAGAATTCCTCTTTCTTTTGTGGGGCTTTTATGGGGTCTGCTCAATGTGGCAAACTGATTTCTGAGGCTGCCCTGGGAGCGAATCTGCCAGCACAGGAAAATGAGGTGTGCTCTTTGCTCAGGAATGCTCAGCAAGGCTGATGCACAGAGCTTGAGCTCACTCCATCTGCACCTCAGCAATTCACAGGGGCTCTAAAACCTGCCTTGGCTCCCACTCACTCGAGGGTTTGCCTTCTCCAGTTCTGTTACCTGGTATAAATGAGTTCTTTTCTAATTTTTTATATATTACAGAACAAATTACATATATTCTGTATATAAAAAATTATTTTATTTAAATTTTATTAATTTTTTAATTTTATTTTTAATTTTATTTTTTATTTTTAATTTTATTTTTTAAAATCTAGTTATTTAAAATTTATTTTATTTAATTTTTTTATTATAATTTTGTTTTATATACATTTAAATTTATACAAATTATATAACTATATTTAGATGTTACAGAATAAATCCCATCTTTCACTCTTAGCACAGGTTTGTGGTTGTCTCTATGTCCTTATAGCAGAAAGAGACCACCTTGATCTCTATTTTTTTTTTTAATTTTTCTTTTTTTTCCTCTATATCCTACCTGTTAATAAGGGTAGCACTGCAGGCTCCTGGTCTGGGAGAGCCAGCCAGGGCTGCCCCTTTATAAAAGGGAATTATATGGATGACACAAGTGCTTAATCATTCAAAATAAAAGCCACTAACTAGCAAACGAGAACAGGAAGATAACACAAAATCACTTTTTCTTGCCCTTTCCATGAGTTTTCAAGTCAGCAGAATGAAAGTGGCATCTGCAGAAGGCTTCAGACCCCCCTTGCTGTTTGATTGTGCTCTGTTTCTCTCACGCTCGGGATGTGCTCCTCAATAAAATGTACCTGATCAAAGCAGACACAGGCAAAGGCATGGGAGCTAATCCAGAGCTGACCCTGCTTTAGACAGGATTTTCCAGCTGATTTGATTCCTAGCCAAGAGGACTAGAAAAAGAAACTATTTAGTAGCAATTCTTTTTGAAACATTTTGTGGTGGGGTGGAGATTATGGAGGCAGTAACTCCAAAAAATTTAAATGGGGAAAAATCCCCCTCCCCAGCAAACAGAGACCGAGGCACTTGATTTGTTAGGGATGAATGTAATTATAAAAATTCTGATCAATTCTAGCCCTGAGATGGTAATCATGTTACCATAGATGCAGAGGCCTGAAGCAAGAAGGTAACAAGAGAAACATATCTGTTCTCTTACCCCATTTTTAAATCAAAACATGTGGCTTAAATAGGTCTTTGGTTGTTTATAATTAAATTTCCCTGAACAATACATGAGTTGGCCATTTCTCAACTGTCTGGGGCATCTGTTTTCACATACTTCAAATACAATAAAGATTTTTGTTGTGTGCTGGGTTTGGGGTTTTTATTTCTATTTTTTTTTTTTTTTTTGGACTTCCTGTACAACAAGAGAAGGAATAGATGCAAACTTATAATTGGATATGCCTTTTGGCTGGAATAAAAACTGCATGATCCCAATTTTGTCCTTAGTTGCTCTTAGATAATCTTATGGAGCTTAAATTCCACAGGTGTAGAGGAGAGACAAAACTGCTCTTAACTGTTCTGTGTGGAGGAGCTGTGTCCCCTAAGGAAACAATTCATTAACAGCCCTTAACCAGAATAACCTGGGCTCAGGGTTTTCTTTCAGTCTGTCTCTGCTGCTGTCAAAATATTGGATTTGCATGGCTTTTAATGCCTCTTCTGGAAGCCGAATTTTTTGAATAAATAAAAATAATAAATGGCTTTAATAAATGACTTTGGTAACATGAAAAACACCCACGATGTTGGGTCACTGGACCATGAACTCTGCAAGGAGCTAAAAGCTTTTAAACTTTGGTTACACAGGAACTCACCCTGCCTTGGTGTCACAACCTCTCTGATTTTTTTTTTTTTTTTCCCCCTGCTGTTTTCCATAAACATCTGGTGCTTGGAAATGAAGGCTGGTCATTCTTTTCTCAGTAAAGGCATTTAATACCAAGATGTTTATCTTCATTTTTGCCAGGGAAATAGAGCTACATTTATTGTCCATTTTAAAATAGCTTTCAGCTTCTGATGTTAAATTTATGGAGGAAAACCCATACAATTTTATTTAAAGCATTTCAGCAGTGTTGTAGCATGCTGGTTTTGGGTGGTTTTTTTTTTTTCTCCTGGTTGTAATATTTTTATTTATCATATGACTTAAAAAATGTATGTTCTGAATGAAGGAGATCTGTCACCATTTGAGAGAAATTGTCCAGTAGCAGCAGAATGCTACCACAGAGGTTAGGGTTTTCTTGTTTGGCTTCCTGAGTATCAGAAATGGTACAACCATAGTGGGGTACAAGCAAATCATTCCTCAACGTTACTTTTCATTTTTAAGTACTTTGTGGAATTTTTTTTCCAATTTTCCTCTTCTTAATTTTGTGCTGTTATTTGATCTGTTGCTTCAAAAAGTAAATTTTAGATACTTAAGGGAGAATTTTTGTTCCTTAATAATGTTGTTCCATGATAGTGACAAACTGCAAGGATTTGGGATGTTGTACCTGCAAACTCTTCCCTCTACACAGCCAGACTTAGCAGTAGAATCATGCAGACTACATTATCTGTGTTTCAGATGGGGTTTTTCTTCAGAATTCTGATTTTTCCATGTAAAAATTTGTCTGTTTGAGATACAGAATCATTTAAAGTCTCAGGTTTTTTGGATTTTGTTTTGTTTGATTTTTTTAGGCAGCACTTTTCAAAGACAGGTAAATTTAGCAGGTATTTAGAAGAAATAAATGAAGAGGGCAAAGAAGATACCAAAATAGATGAATGAGTATATTTAATACTGGGCTAGTCAGTGCAAGGAATTAAATATTGTTTAGATAAACTTTTTGTGGCCCTGCAAACAATTAGTTCTTTTTTCCCCTGTGAATTTATAAAGGGATTGTCTTTAGAAACACAACAATGGAATAATTCCTTGTTTTCAGCAGAACTGGAGCAAAACCAAAAATAGATCAGGGGAAGTTTTTATATCAGAAAGTTTCTTAGGGGAAAGTGATTGGGCCTGGTATGATCTCTTTTATCTCTTCTTAGCTGCAGTTCCCCGTTGCTTTTATTCCCCTGTTCATATACATCATTGCTCCAGCTCTGGTTTGCAATTTCTCTTCATAATACAGAATTCCCCATGGAACACAAACATCAATATTTCTGTCTGAGAGACTGATCTATCAGCGTTGGAGGTTTTTTATTTTCCCCCCATCACTTAAGTTATCTTTCTGAACCCATGGTTACCTGCTCATCTTTTGCAGACTCTTTTAGCTCACTTTGCAGACCCCTGAGCACTGGCACAATTTGGATAAGCCATGGAGAAATGTGCCTGTGCTGTGTGTTTCTGTGAAGCCAATTTTGCTTGCATGATGTTTTGGATAAAGTCCAGTGAGTGAAATCTAGTATGTGAATGGTGTAATAAGTATGGTTAATATTCACTCTTGTTAAAATTATTTTTCTGGCCATTTCTAGCTTTCCTCATGATCAGATATTGTAGTACATTGCATACAGTAGTGGTTCTTTCACTTGATTCACTGCTAGAAGACATTATTTCACTAATGATTGTTTGTGACCATTTTCCCTGGCTTTTTTCCCCAAATCAGTGAAATCTCTGCTAGCACACAAAAATCTATGCAATTCTCCTTTGTTTTGCTGTATTTAAAAAAAAAAAAAAAGACACCTAAGGGTTTTGAGATAACAGGTTAGAATATGATTAAGGTAGTATTTGTAGCTGAAAGGATTAGAAGAAATCCAAACAGTCCCACCATAAAAGCTGTTTAGGGATACATAAGACAGTTTAGATAAAATAACAGCTAACTGCTATCTCCCACAAACCTCAAATGGAGCTCTGTGCAATTCAGAAATGTTTGGCCACTTTTTCCCTTCATTTTTCATATTTTTCCCTATCTCTGCACTTTGTGCAGGAGCATCAAGAAAGCACAATCAAGGCTCTTGGGCTGGAGGGGCTGTGAGAAGCATCAGGCACTGAAAATGCCCACCTGAAGCTCCAAGGCATTGAGCTTTGCCCACCTGAAGCTCCAAGGCATTGAGCTTTGCCCACCTGAAGCTCCAAGGACTGAGCTTTGCCCATGGCTGGTTCCTGCCTGGCTCTGGAGGGAGCAGCTCAGGATGACAATCCCCTGGTAATGCACCTGAAGATGCTTTTTTTTCCACCAAAGAGGCTTTTAAGAAAGTTTTCCTCTCTATTTCAGCACATCATTTTGCAAAGCATTCCTTTGATTTTTCTACCACAACATGAAGGGGGGGGGGGGGAGAAAAACCTCCAATCTCTGTAATTTCTTCTCTTTTGGCTGGTGCTGCTTCTCTGCTTGCTTTAAGTGCTGCTGGGGATTGCTAATGCACAGCACAGGGTCTGCCAGCTGCCCTTTTGCTGTTGATACAGCTCCTAACGTGCCTTTAGAGTAAACAGGTAAAATGTCAGGGTGGTGGAAGGAAAAGAGCAGCAAAGTCAGTTAATTTGATGAAGCACTACGAGTGGAGTTCTGCCCTTAGCCACGCTAACCCCAGCTCTGGGGCAGGATTTTCATTTCTCCCCTCTCCCTTCATGTTGTGGTAGAAAAATCAAAGGAATGCTTTGCAAACTGACGTCCTGAAGGAGGGAAGAAAACTTCCTTAAAAGCTTCTTTAGTGAATAAATAACAACTTTGGGTGTTGTACATTGTACAGGTACAGCACATTGTACTGTGGTTCCAGGCTTCTGCCATTGGCACCGAGCTCAAAATCTCCAGGGAGAAAACTTCCCAGTAATAACCTGGGAAATTACCTCTTTCCAAGCAGTTTAGGGTGTTTTGACAGGAGGATTTTTCGTGATATTTTGAAGATTGGTTTGGAAGTGCAGAAACTTGCAAGTTGGATAAACATTTAACTGTAGAATAAAAGTAGAATAAACGTTTGACTGATCAGAAACGAGTTGGAAAGCTTGGGATTTGCTTTAGATGAGAACAAAAGTGCAGATAATTTCTTTTTGGTTGTGGAAGTATATGCCTGAAATGCTGAAATGGCAACTCTTGAAAATGAAATTTTTGTGTCTTCCAAGTGAGTACTATTTTCATCCAGCTTACAGACAATTAGCATTGCTTTTAGTCAGGAAAGGAGGAAATGGAGCTGTGAATTCTTTATTCTGTTATTAATCTTGTTTGTCATTTCTCTTGCATCTGGGAAGCTTCTACTTCTAGAATATTCATAATAGACACAGAACTCTTTCCCACGTAGCCACAGCAATTCAGGACGCAGAATATTTTCAAAAGTGTGTGTTTGACTTTACAGCATGATAAAGAAGAATGGGCAGCTATTTTCAGAGACAGGCACACTTCATCCATCTCTGTCTGTTACTGAATTCTGCATATCAAGAAATATAATCTAGGGTACAGTGTGAGGCTTGGATTCTGTAGGTTCACCAGTGAAGCGTGGATCTGCCCTCCCAGCCAATGTTTCAATCTGTGCTTCACTCTGAAGTGTGTTTAAATCTCTTGTTCATGGTCTGGTTCAAGACAAACTTCACTGGCATCCTGGACAGAGAAAAGGAAAGCCCCCCAGGATGACAATTTACTTTTCTTACAGAACTGGGTGTGCAGCTGCATGTAGCAGAGGATAAACCACTGCAGGTTGTCCCTGGAGTAGCAGAGCACAACTCAAGGTTGAGATGAGGCTGCTCTGAAGTGTGTTGGGGTGCTGTGGTGAAATCCTGTGTTTGGAGCTCTTGTCTCTGCAATGTGGAACCTCTTTGACTAATCTGCTCTAGCACCAAATGCCTATGCCATGATTTTACTTGCAGTGAAGTGTTTAGAAAAGCTTTTCTAAATAAATTGTGCAGCAAATATGAGGCAGAACAGAATATGGGCAGGAACTGGAAGTACATTCTCAGTTTGCTCTTTTGCTGGCCTCTTTATAAACCATCTCTGTGGTATGTTGGGATTTTTCCTCTTTTGTTCTTGCTTCTCCTCGACTAGCTGCCTGGTTTGGCATCTTATACTTGTGGATATTTTTAGCATCTCTTGAAAAACTCAGAGATGGATTCCTGTTGCTGATGAGCCAGTGCTGTGTTCTCTAGTAGTTGCCATCAAAATATCTCTGACCTGCTTCCTTGGCCCTCTTTACTCACCTATTGTTTATTTTTTATTATTCGATATCTGTAATGTTTATTTCCTAGCAAGTGTTCCCTCTTCTGAGGGCAGGAGGCGTATGGATTCTAGCTGCTACTCTGTGATTCTTTTGCTGAGGCTCTTGGCTTGCTGAGTAAATACCTGTCAGAAACTTTAGGGCTGTATTTCCATGGTGATGGCAACATGTTTACTGTAGTATCTGCCTTGTAATTTTTTTTTTTGGTGTAAGCGATCCCTTTTTGTCTTTGCGTGGCTTTTTGTGATTCTGCAGGAAAGTGCCTCACAGGAGCTTTGTCAAAATAACATTTCTTTGTATTTAATACAATAGGATTTTTTTTTAATTGAAGAATAACTAAAAGCAAGAGAAGAATTGTCTTCTGAACAAAGACTGTAGAGTTGGTTTTCATTGTTTTTTTTAGACCTACCCAGTACAGCTCCTGATGGAGTAGCTGCCTTATATAGCAACATGAGTTTGCTCACTCTAAACTCAAAGAAAACGTTCTTAGTTATTACCAGCTCTTTATTAGCAGTGGCAGTTTTCACATCAAAGTTTGCAGGACGCTGATGCTGCTGATCCTGGCCCCTCTCAGACCGTGCTGGGAGCCCAGAGTGACTGCAGCGTCCCAGAGACATTCCTTGCTGAAGCTTTTGCTGAGGTAAAAAACGAGTTTGAAATGCAGGCAAAGAGGTAAAAGGCGAAGCTGCAGGTGAGGCAAGCTTGGGTTCAGCTCTCCTTACCTGCAGTGCACCTGCACAGCTCTCAGTGCTCAGCACAGTCATTATTTTACAACCAGGTCAAACGAGGACGCGTTTTTACACGATTGCAGTGGGAGAGCTCTGCCACCTACACCGCTGAAAGGAACATGTTCCTTATTTCTTTTTAACTCTTCTCGCTTTCCAGGGCCAGATTTCCGACCCCCAAAATACACCAGCTGCATTGCAAGCAGATTTCTGAATTAGCAGGCTTTTCTGGGAGGGCCATGGGAGGGTGGCTGCCCTTGGGAGCTGATGAAGCACTGCAGGCACGGCGTGTGGCACGGGCAGGTGTTCCCCAGGTGTTGCTCAGCCTTTTCAGCATTACCCTGGAGAGGGGAATATTTTAGCTTTATCACCTCCCCTGTGCCTGTCTGCTTCCACTCTTCCCCACTCAGGTGATAAAGATTAAGCAGTGTGATATTCTAGCCTGGAGCAGCAGCACCTACACGCTGCTCGTTTCCCATCTGAGGATGGAGCAGCATCTTGGAAACACTCATGGTTTATCAGTAGCAGCCTCATGTGCAGAAAGCTCTGGATGTCACCTTTCACAGCAAGGAGCCTGTTGGTGATGCACGTGCCCAAAACAGGAAAAAAACCCAGATTTGAAATGCCTGCTGATGAAATCTGGGAGTTTTTAGTCCACTGGTCTCCCAGGATACTGTGAAGAGGGGAAAATCGTGCCTCCCTCAAGTGGGGAAGCAGAGGCACAGAGCAGCCAGGGCTGGCTGAGAGTTTCCACTCCCCCTGATCAGGGTGTGCACGTGGCTGATGCTTGCTGTACCCTGTCTAGCTGCCATCACAGTTTTATTATGTTTATCTCAAATATATCACTGAAACCTCATTTATTCTCCTCTAGAAGCTTATTTCTTGTCCATTTAAAACTTCAGTGACATCAGAGACTTGGACATGCAAGGACACACAAGCATGGAAGGCTTAGAGCTGCTCAGTCCTTTCCTATATGTATTTAGGGTATTTAGGGAATATATAAATATATAAAGGCCTCTATATATATACATAGAGTGGCATTTATATATTTATATATAAATATAAACTTATCTATTTGTATATAAATATAAACATATAATATTGGAAATAGAAATATAGATAACCAATAGATATTAATTATATATTAATGTATGTGGAATATATAAACGTATATTTATAAATGTACATAGATGGACACTCTCTAAAATAGATATAAAAATAATATACATATAATGTTTATATGTTTGTGTGTGTATATATATATAAAAAGATGGGATTTCTTATGTGGAAAGATAAGGCTTTTGGTTTTCAGAAACAATCAAATGAAGCTTGGTAACCTCCCTAAGGTTTTGTTTTCCTCTATTTGACTGGGAGAAAAACGACACCAACTAATGTGTGTCTTACATTTTGACAGTGCCTTTCTTTAAACAGCAACTAATTTAACCGAACTCTCAGTTAATTGGTTTAAAAATACGAACCCTCTCAACTGGGGTGTGCAGTCAGCTTTTCATAGCCCATCCCGAGTCAGTTGCCATGGCACTGGGAAAGATTTCTGGTCTCCATGGCAACCCCAGGTCGGCTTGTCACACCTTTTATCTTCTGCAGACTGCAGGCAGCAGCGTGTGTGTGGTAGCTGGAGTTAATATGTCAAGGAGGAGGCAGATACATTTCCAGAGAGGTGTTGGGTTTTTGGGGTTGGTTTGGGGTTTTTTCCTCCTGCTTTCGACTGGGTAAGGCTGCTAATTATTGCTAATCAGGCTAACGGTAGGGGCAGGTGGCAGTGGCACTGCCTGGTGGGTGCTTGGGTAGGCAGGGTGCTCCTGGGGTGAATCTCCTTTCTTTCCCTCCTGCAGAGCTGGGAAGCCACAGCTTGGTGGGATTTTTGGGAGCCTTCTGCAGCTGGTGGCTCTGGGTGGCTCTCAGTGACCCTGCCATGAGAGCAGCAGTGCCTGGGGTGCTCTGCACTCAGTGTTTGTCAGGCAGCTCCCACAGGATGGCTGGGGTGGGAAGGGACCTTTTAAAGGCCACCTGGTTCAACATCTTCAGGTGCATTACCAGGGGATTGTCATCCTGAGCTGCTCCCTCCAGAGCCAGGCAGGAACCAGCCATGGGCAAAGCTCAGTCCTTGGAGCTTCAGGTGGGCAAAGCTCAACCCTTGGAGCTTCAGGTGGGCAAAGCTCAATGCCTTGGAGGCTCAGGTGGGCAAAGCTCAATGCCTTGGAGGCTCAGGTGGGCAAAGCTCAATGCCTTGGAGGCTCAGGTGGGCAAAGCTCAATGCCTTGGAGGCTCAGGTGGGCAAAGCTCAATGCCTTGGAGGCTCAGGTGGGCAAAGCTCAATGCCTTGGAGGCTCAGGTGGGCAAAGCTCAATGCCTTGGAGGCTCAGGTGGGCAAAGCTCAATGCCTTGGAGGCTCAGGTGGGCAAAGC
>VZUI01001629.1:0-19574 GCA_013401135.1 Cettia cetti
TATCCAGGTAGGAAGTCCGGGCTCCCCCCAACACTGGGTGGAGCATCTCACAATGGGATGATGGAATGTGTCATGTGCTTGGTGAGCCTTAATGGCCCATTATCATCAGATATCCCCTTGGAGGGAGGATAGTGGTGACAGAGATAAGAAACACTGCCCCACCCAGTTTTAACAGCTGGGCCATTATCAGAACGCATCTGCCCCCCTCCCCCTGCAGTTATAAGAGAAAAATACCCATGCATTTCCCCAACTGCTTTCAACAGATGAAATAGAATACACATTTTTTTGGTTCCATAACCCAAGACAATCTTTAAACACACAGAGCAGTTTGAAGCAGTTAAATCCAGCTGGCTGCATTATCCATACAGCTGTGGCTTCCCTCAGCTCTTAAATAAAATATTAGGGTGTGTTACTATTGTTTGTTGGCTGTCATCAGCCCATCTTTCAGCTGACGGGGGTTAAAGGCTATGTAGATTCCTGGGACAGCTGTTTGGTAATTGTCACAGGCAGTTACTTGGTAACCCAGGAACGGCAATCTCAGGAGGTGGATTCTTGGTTGCTAAGCGATAAATTCAGGTAAAATAACCTTTTCCTGGATTTTATTGCAACTACAGGCTCAAACTGTATGATCCTGTGCCTTTTTTTTTCTTTTTTTTTTCTTTTTTTCCTTTCTTCCCAGGGATGGAAAATTATTGCTGAATAACTTTTCTGGGATCTCATGCAGAATTTAGCATGGGTTAAATGAGATGGCACCATATTCTACTGTAATTTAAAAGGATAAATCCACAACAGACTTTAACAGCACATTGCAGCGTGTGCTGTTCATTTGCTGGGTTCAGAAGAGTGATTTACACAACAGCAAGCTGAGCAAAACAGAGAGCAGGGCAGGTGGTGCTCCAAAAAGGACTTGCTGTTCCTATTTCCCTTTTTGGGGGTAGGAATTTTTAAAATTTATTTATTTTTAAGAAACTGCAACATGCAGGTTTGAGCTGAGCCAGATGCTTTTGTGCCTAAGGCTCACTGAGCAAAGCACTGCAGCCCCCCCTACCCTTGGAAGCACCATAGGGGTTAAACTCCCACATGGACACAAAGTCCTTCAGCAGTTTCCTCGTGTGTGTCACAAGCAGGAGCTCAAAAAGAACCTCAGCTTTGGTCTCAGCTCTTAGTGCTCTGTAATTTCTTCACCCATGAAACAGATACTGGCGAGACTTATTTTTCTGCACGACAACCTTATTTATGAAAGCCTTAGAGGGTGAAATCCTCAATCTTCATTTTCAACAAAGGTATTTTTATTGGTTGCTACCTTATCGAGTAATTCCCATGTCCATTTTCAAGGAGATTACAATAAATCAACACGTGCCTTCCTCCAGAAGAGATGTGCAAACAGAATTTGGCTGAGTTGGCTGCACTAACCCCATCCTGCTGTTACAGAGCAGGACAGAGAAGGGCTGTGGTCAGGGCTGGGCTGCTAGATGCTCAAGGAAGGTTCAGCACTGGCTCCAGGCTGGGAGCCAGGTGGAGCTTCCCAAAGGATCTGTGCAGCCACCCCCATGTGTCTCAGCCAGCAGCAGCACCCACCAAGGGCAGGTGGCACACCAGTTCCCTTTTTAGAGGCCTCTGACCAGTACAAAGAAAATTCTGTCCTGATTCCTCTAACATTCCATCTTCCTCTCCCTGTGGATCCAAAGAGAGGTGCCCCAGGATCATGCTGTCTCTGCCACTTCATTTCCCAAACACACCAGGAGGACTTTGCAGAATTCTTTTATGTTCCTTTCAAGGGGAAGAAATCAAAGGTATCCCTCTGTTTGGGCCCTTGTACAATAACCTGCTATCTGGGAACAATTAAGCTCTAAAGAGCTGTCAAGCTGACATCAGGAACCTTCAGGGAGGATTTCTGCAGCCAGTTCTACAAAATCAGTATGACCAAGACCAATTCTTGCTTCACTGACAGGGACTTTACCATGTTTAGACTCACCTTATTCCCTTGACCAGGAAGAAGTGAACTCCTTGCGCCACACTAAAAACCTAAGGACATCTCAGCTAGCCGAGGAACCCTCCTGTTTTACCATTAAAAGTTAAAGGAGTGAACTGAAACCAGAGAATTGGTTTGAATGAGAAACACACTGACACGTAACAAACCCTTTTGTTACAAAGATCACAGAACTGTTCCCCTTTCAATCACTACAAAAATTCCTTTTAAGGAGAAAGAAGATCTGGGCTGTGTAAATACAAAACCAGGAGAAAAATTACGGTTTCCAGTGAGACTATAGGCACATTTTTCAGAGATACTGTATTTCTGGTGAAGGAAGAAGCCCATTTGCTGATGTTTGTCCTCATACCTGGTGAAGATGGTTCACTCCAAGATGACCCAAGGTTTTTATTCTTGCAGGTTGCTCAGGGAAAGGCTGACAGAGTGGTCAAGCCCTGGCTCTCAACTGAAGGGCCAGTGCAAGTTGTGCTTTCCACTGCTTTATGTGCCATATGGCAAGTGGAGGAGCCTGGCTGGGATTTCTTATTGATAATTTTAGCTTGATGCTCAATTTCTACAGCCCCAGGAACACAAAAGCTCTAAAGTCACATTGTTGTTCAAGGTATTAGGTTTGCATGCAAGCAGACAGAAAATACCACCTGCTCTGGAAGAAGGCAGCTAAAATGACACACACGAGTCAATATTCAATGAAAGCCTGGGGTCTAAAAACAGTGGAGGTCCAAGGAAAAATGAGCAGTGGCTTTCAAACACACAGAAAAGCACAGCAACAAAATCCAGTACTTGGCACAGAGTAGGAATGGGTCACATTTCACACAGACTTTAAAGGACGTACATATTTCAATACATCTAATTTAAAGTCATGATAATCAGGTCAGATTAAATATAATAATATTCTATACCCATCTATAAACCACCCATCCTAAACCATTTCACTGCTTCTTCAAAACAGGGAAAAGCAGCTGTATCAAAATAAAGGCAAATATCTGTTTCTGTGCCATCTGAGGCTGATCCAGCACCTATAGAGTCAATGAAAACATTCCTGTTGACTCCAGTGTGGTTTGGATCAGGATCCTCATAAGAGAATCTTATACCAGGGAATTTTCTATTGCAGAAGGAGAACATCTCAGATTCTGTCTCAGAATTCTCTGTTCCTCCTTTTTTGAGCAAAAAAGGTGTCCTCTTTTATGAGACATTTTCAGGCAGCTTTGAATGCTGAGCAAAATTACTTTGATACCAAAATCTCACTGATAAATGATTATTAAACATGTTTTGAAATTCTACAAAGACCTGTCTCAAGAATAAAGCAAAATATTATATTTGTGTTATGCAGAAAGGAAACAAGTGTCCATTTTCCCACAGCATATATATCATCCTGTGCCTAAGAGTCATTTCTTCCTTTAAAATGGTATTATTTTCATTATATTCTTTATCCTTTTTTTAATGTTTCAGATGATAATTAAACTTTTAACAATTAAGCAATGCCTTCCTAAGAATGGCCAGGCCCTGCTCCTGTTACCTTATTCCCCTGCTGCTTAGGCAGTATCCCTACCTAAAGCAGAAGGGATTAAGCAAGCCACGACTTTTTGGGACCCAGGCAAATGGAGAATAGAACAGGGAAGGCAAAGATTTTTAACTCACACAAACCTTAAAAGAGCACGCTCCTTGCTTGTCATTTTTGTCCCTTGAAAAGATCTCCTGAAAAAAAATTTTGCATTTTCAGTCTCACAAAAACCATGGGTTCTCCAGCAACGAGGCAACGGAAAAAATCAATACTTGCCATGTACCATGTAACCAATAGAATAAGGGCAATGATTTATGTATGGATGAATGCAGACTGAATCAGCTGGGGCCTCAAACACAGGCACAGAGAGAAGGAGCAAGAGAAAGAGAGGTGTGGGGGTGAGCTGGACTGCAGTGATTATTCCTCCACTATGGCCAGATTTTTTTTTTCTGCAGCAATAATCCCCCTCTCTGGCACAGCAGGATGTGGAGGAAGGACTAGCAATGTGTGGAATATATGCTGGACCAGCTTTTCTCTTTTTGCCTCAGAATAATGATGCTATGTTGAATACTGAGGTACAGTAAAAAAGGAAGAGCGATATATGGGCTGCAGTCCTTCAGGCTTCCAGCTACCTCCACCCTAATAAAGAGCAGCCCAGTGGGGCAACAAGAAATAGTTTAAAGAGAGTCAAATTATCAGCAGGATAAAAAATGTGCCATCACTGCTTCATGACAAGGAAAAGCAGGAAGGGTTCACTGAAGAGAACTACTTATACCCAGGAGTTTCTGCTGAGAATAGAGTTTTGTAAATTGGATTACCAGGGACACAGCACCATAAGGTATTTAATGACTGTGGTAACTTTTAGGATATCTTATACTGCTGTTGCTTTAAAAACAAAAGCATCATGCTAAAGATTTACTTGTCTGTTTGTGTGATGTAGGCTAGCAATAAACTAGTTAAATATAGTTATCCAAACTATATTCAATGTTTTATTGCTGTACTGTTAATAAATAGCTTGTAGATGACTTTAAAGTGAGAGTAATTTGCTGCAGAAATGCCATACTATTTTATTAAAAATACCTCCTGTGTAGTTTGTGCCAAGTGCTAAAATAATTCATAAACATTCCTGCAATTCCTCAGAATTCAGTCTGTATTTACATTTTGCAGAATCAGATGTTCGTTCAGGACTTCCAATATCATAGTTTGCCATGAAGTAATCTTGCTATAATTAATATTTCTGCCACAATTACCACTGATGACAGAATCAATTCTCTTTTCTTTCTATAACATTTAGACAACGTTTAGGCCTTAGGTATTTTCAGTGTCTCTCTTGAAAGGCAAAATATTTCCAATAATGCTATAGAACAATAGGAGGCCACCAATTATATACACTAGTTAGGCAATGTTAGATCAATTAAAGCTTTAAGGATTGGGAGATGTTTGAAAGCCTTGAATTTTATAGGTGTCTGGGAATTTATCAGGTCAGAATAGAACAGAAATAATTTCCATTCTGCCTTCCCACACTATATTGTAACAAACTGCTCACGAGATTAATCACCAGCTACCAAACAATTGTGTTTTATGGTGAAAAAATCAATGAATATAGGGACAAAATTTAGTTAAGGTTTTTGTTTTCTAAAGAAAGTGGTTGCATGTCACCAGACTTTGCACTTGAATTATAAAAATTCAGAGTATTTTGCTTTGCTATTACCAACCTATACTGTGCTTAGCATAACAGAGCATATATCTGTATGGGCATAGCAAAATTCAGGAAAATAAGACCCTGAAAACAGAGTTGGTATTTGACTTTCCAGTCAGCTGACAGCAACATACAACAATACATTTCAGAGTATGGAAGAATGAAACACGTTGAAAAGCAGAATAAGCACAAACAGCTTATTCTTAATTCAGTTAGAAAATCCTTCTGGTGGCAAACATTCAACAGCAGTAACACCTATCTGACTATCTGTTCCTAAATCCCTCATCCCTCTCTTTTTATTCATGCCAAAGATTAGAGTCTTGAAAAATTTAAATATTTTAAAATTAAGTTAGGATACAATGGACAAAGATGCAGCCCATGAACCAAACAAAGCACAACAGACCACGATCCACAAGAGAAGACACCTTAGCAGCAACTTCTGATATAGAAATGAAATTATGAGAACAATTCAAGGGGATTTTTCCAACTGCCCAGAGTCCTGGAACAGAACAGGGCATTGAGAGGCTTACCTTGGAGCAACAATTGTAATTCTCCTCCTGCTTTCTCTCTCTCAATAAACAGAACAGAAACTCCACAGATGATGATGAACTTCCCTGAGTTTAGTTCAGAGCTTCAGCCATAAGGCCATGGACCTACACCCTTTGGAGGTGGAGAGGGAATAGCATGGAAAGCTTGGCCAGCCCGAGGGAGGAAGTGAAGAGCCAGCAAAACAGGTACGGGTTCTGCACAGCACCAGGGCCAGGTGAGTTACACGAGCAAACAATGCTTTGGAGGCAGGGATGTGGGATTGTGTTGAAAATCAGTGAAAGCATTTTCCTTTCTCCTGGCCCTGCACTGCTTTGATAACTTGAAGCACAAGGTTGTGCAGTTAATATACCTGAGCAAAGCCTCTTTTGGTGTTTGAATAGAGCAGCAGAGTTCATTTTAAAGCAACAACACACAGGTCCACATTTCCTAAACAAAAGAAGAGGTGCACTGTCCCTCATGCAGTCCTGCACTGCTCTCTCAGCTCAAATGTTCTGAGTGGCAAAGGAACTTCAGAAATTAGCCAGAGTGTTTTAATTTGGAAAAGATTACAGAAATTATTGAATCTGCAATACAGAAAATTATCCTAATGTTTCACATGTACAAACAAATGTCTGTTTCTATCCAGCACATGATGTTCTCTTTGCAAATCACCATCTGAAAACACACTGAAGTTGAAGAGAACATGGTGAAATTCACAGCTGAATTTTTAAAAGCTGACGTATAAAACACTAGAGAAGAAAAGTATCTTATTTATAATTTGAAAAGGAAAATATTTTAATCGGATGTTTACTGCAATTAATTTCCTTAGCATGATTTCAGCTTTTACTAGGAGAAATACACAATTAGTCTTGCTCCCATTTACACTAATGGGGAGATTATCAGTAAAACTAAATTATTCTTGTTGACTTGTTCTTACCATTTTTAATATTTGTGCTTTGGAAAAAAAATTAAAAAAAGAACCGGGTGTGTGACTTTAACAAATCTGTAATTTTTAATTAATTTTCTCTACCAGGAAATATATGTACACAACTGTGTGTTAATTTGTTCTCAAATTAATGTGCAGAAATTTCTCATTTCTCTAAAATTATTTTAAAATTTAAAATTATTTCAGGATGCACCTATAGAAACATATTTACAACTTTTTCTGACATTAAAGTATTGTAGTTTGTCCCATGAATAAGGAAATGTCACAGATTGAAATTTCTTATCATGCTGTAAAAAGTGGGATACTGTGGAGCAGCAACATCTGGATTTTTGATGTCCTCATAATTTTTTGTCTTGGTGTGGTCAAAGGACCATCGATATTTGTTGGAAACTGCTAAAGTACTTTCAGCTGCACTGACAGCAGCACTGTCAGCTCCAGCTGAAGCCAGTTCCTGGGGAAATGAACAGCCCAAGACCCTGCCTAACACAAAGCAGAGGGAATTTAACAGAAATGCAATGCCTGCAAGGTGTCAAATTTAATACAGAGTAAAAGGGGAAAAAAATCAACCCAAATGCATTCTAGGCCCTGATTTTGGAAGTGCTTGGATCACAAAATCAGTGCTCACTCTGAAAACGACCCAGTGTTCTCCAGGCATGGCCTCAGTGCTAGGAAAAAAATCCAAAGGGGAAACTGAGCCTTGATATTTGCCATATAACAAGCCCCAAATATTGGTGTATCAGTGCTCCCCGAGCAGCTGGAGAGCTGGCAGTGATCATTTGCAATTATTGTAATTGCATTCATTCTTTGCTATCATTTCCTGTACTTACAGTGCACAACATCTGTTTCTTTTATCTCATGCAAACTGCCCCAGCTCTGTCAACAGCTCCTGAATTTTTAAACAGATACCTTTCCCTCCCCTCTGTTATTCTGCCTGAAATTTTCTGACCCCAGATCCTCAGATAGAGCAACTTCCATGGATTAAACAGTTCTATAGCAGTTACCTAATAAAACACTATTAATTGTAATAGATTTTTGTTTCTTCTTTCATTGATATTTCCATGGCAACATTTTCAGGTTCTATTGTTGAGGGTGTTCTTCATTCCCAGAGCAGGTTAACCACAGGGCAGGAAGGGCAGGCTGTTGGTCAGCCTTTATTTTCTCTGGTCCTTCAGCAAAGGTTAGTTGAGGTCACCAGAAGCCAAAGGGTAATTACTTTTCCTCAACAGGGTTAAAGTCACATAGATTGCTATATTGAGACAACTGTGTGGACGACCTTCAGGATTTTATGTTCAATCTTCCTTTCTTTCAGCAGAGCAAATGTTAATGAGGAAGCGGAGAGGGTAAGGGCCTAGTGAGCTGGACACTCTGCAGCTCCACACTCGGCAGCTCTGCTCCTGACTGGTTGAGCAGTTTTGAACAAAAATGCCTTTAGGTGAGCCCAGACCATAAAAGGTTGCACAGTGATTAAGTGTGAAAGCTATCAATAGCAAAAAAGAACCTGCTCTGGGAATTCTCTAGTCAATTAACACTATTCCAACTCAAATAAGAAATTTTTAGGAGCGCCAGCACCCCCATATTCTGTTTCAGTGGCCTCCATTTCATCATTAATGTCACTTTCTTCACTCAAAATAATTAGCTGGAATTCAAGGTTTTAACTAGGCAAGATTTTAGTGCTCAGTGTATCAGGCATGGCTCCTTCTTTGAGCTTCCCCATGGAATAGCCATCAAGGCAGGAGCCTGGTGGGGATGGAGGAGAGAGAGCAATTCTGACCTTAACTGCAGCCAGGGAGATGGTTTGGGTAAATGAGGGGTTTACATGGATTTGGGGGAAGGAAAATGGGCTGGTAGCATAACTGTACTACATCAAGTGAAATGCACTCACACTGTGAACCTGCCAACAACAGAGATCCAGTCCATATAAAATCCTGATGTCTAAGTGCAGGTGGCACCTGGAGCACTGGGAGCCAGCATGTCCCTGCTTGTAGACCCTGCACCAGCACTCACAGCCAGGCACTGCTCTGCTCCTTTCCCTGCCACAAACTGGATGTCCCCTCTGGCTCCCAGGCACCACTGCTCTCATTATCAAAATCAACAGCCCTGGGTTACTTTTCGTGGTACAGCTTAAAGTAAATATTGCAGCAGTGAAAGTCAATAATGCAAAGCAAGGGGAAAAAGAAGGGAGAGTGTTGCCCTTCTCAACATTAGTTTCAGTTTTGTGTTGTCTGGCTTCTCAAGCTTAATGTTGACAAAATAAAATTAATAAATAATACAAGGATCAGGTCCTGATCATTAAAATATCCATTATGAGTCAGAGAAGTGCAACACAACTTCTTGATTGATGCATTACAGCGTAAGCTCAGCACAAGTTATAAATAATCCCAATGCTGATAGATGACAAATGGAAGATTTGGTAATCAATCAATCCAAATGGGGCTAAATGGAAGAATAATACATCATTTATACTTGGCTGTGTTGTACAGTATGTAAATTATTGAGCACTTGCTACAGCAGTGTCACATCAAAGAGCTGGTGGACTGATACTCATAAAAAAAAATTATCAGACTCTGTTTAAGCACCTGTGGGACACAGCCAAAGGGCCACAGAAACTTTTTTGTTTCTCCAGCTTCCACAAGGGCAGATCTGTCTGCTCAGAATTTTCCCTTTTCCCAGTGACAGCAACTGCTGTCCTCAGAGTTCAAATACCAGTTCCCAAACAGAAATCATGTTAACCAGCATTGCAGACAAGATCAAATTTAGGATAAGCGGATCATGGGACCATCCCCTAAGAAAGAGTTCCAAACACAGGAATCTAAAAGCTACAGTTTCAGATATAGCTTGCATCTGCAACATGGAAGACAATCAAACACACTGTGCTAGGAAAAGCTGTGTTTTAAAGGCTCTCAAGCCTAATTCCATTATGAAATGACCCTATACAGCAACAACACAGTTACAATTTGTTCTGAACTTGCAGGCTCACATGTCACTAAATTAATTAAGATGCTACATTTGTTGGAAAGGGAACTTTCACTTGGAAGTGTGTTCAGCCCCCAGGCAGCAAAAAGCACAGGTAAGCAATGCCCAGGGGCTACTCACACCACATTGATTCTACCTAAACCACAGAATCATGGAATGGTTTGGGCTGGAAGGGATCTTAAAGTAGATCCAGTTCCACCCACTGCCCTGCCATGGGGGCAACCAATGTAACAGCAGAAGTCCTTCCTTCCCATCTGTTTTGGGAAAATTGGGCTTTCTGGAGAACTTATAAACATCCAGGGCAAGACTAAAAGATCCAAGGAAGCCCCAAGGAAATTCGGAAAGCTGTCCTGGACTAACCTGCTTCCTTAGGACTTGTAAACAATGACAAGAGCCACAAAGTGCTGATACGGGCAGGTCAGAGGGCCAAGGAACATTAATCCACTGGTTTTTCATCATATTTAGAATATATTCCATCCAATTTTGTTGCCATAACATTCTTAGAGCCAAATGCAGGCTTTCTGATGGCCATTGAATCATTAAAAGCCACAGTGACATGATGCACCTAACAAGGATTTTTATAAATTTAAAAGCCAGAAATAGCAAACCCTATGACTAAAATATAAATTTTAGCTTCTTTTTACTTGAGTGAATCTATGGTAGGGTACCCCAATTACTAGTGATTTATAAATGGTCATTTGGATACACTTTGCATCTACAAATCCTGACTGAAAATGGCACAGACTTGGAGAAGTCCAACTGCACAGGCATTTCGTTGCTTTGGGATCTTCCTCTTGGGTTTCTTTTGTTGCTTTGTAATGAACTGAGACTGTAAAACACACTCTAAAAACCACCAAGGCTTCAAAATCATGCTCTCATCTCCAAAGTTTGGCCTGTCTTGGTCACTCTGTGCTCATGGAGCTCCAAAGTTATATGGGGTTTAGGTGAAGAGAACAATTGGAAACCCAAAAATATTGAAGCTGTTTCCTGAAGGTTTATCCATTTCCTTCAGTTTTCTTATAATTCTTTTAATTTTCTCTTACAATTTCTTATAATTCCTGGTCTCAGGATTAGTCATAAAAAGATAAGCATTTTCTAATTGTAGTGTAGAGCTGATGATTTAAACTGGGGCTTTTAAAGAGTGCAATTGGTGGTGCTTGAAGCAAAAGAGACATTTAGATGTCACAGTTCTAGTTTCTAGTTTAGAAAAATACAGCTCCCTCTGCACATACCTTTGCAGGTGATCACTGAGAGCACGGAGAGGGGGGTGGGGTGGGGAAATACTCTAGCAAACCTATCTTGGAGCTGGCAGAAAACCTGTGACACCCCAAGTAACACAAAGGAAAGTTAAAGAACTGCAAGGTGTGCAAATACAACAAGCTGGAAAGTCCATGTTATCTCAGAATTGCACAATCTTGCCTAATTTCCCATTCCACAGTAAGACTAGTTGAGAGGATAAACTGCTCCTCCATCAATCCCACCTCATCCCTTCAGGCTTATGCCATAAGCCAGGTGAGAGCTGTAATGCCCAGACTGTGTAATTCTCTCCTAAAACAGGCAAGGGAGAAAGACATCAGTGCTACTCTAAGTCACCTTTTCCGCTTCACCCCTTGTGCCATAAGGGCACGTGGCAAGTGGGTTGTGGGATGGGTATTTCTTTGGATGTCACATGTGGGAAAAGCACATTCCTGGCACAGCATTTATCTGTTAACCTGTGACTAGTCCTCCCTTCCATGCTGTGACCCTCTGCATCTTGATTTTCTGTCAGCTTTTAAACCCCAGCTAATTAGAAGATTCACTACTCCTTATGATTCCTGACTTTCAGTTTCTAATTAGCCTCTGTAGCAGTCTGTTACCTAAATGAATTGTGATATTCCACTTGGTGTGTTAAATGAGAATCACCAACAAGCATTACATTTTCTTCTTAGCATTATTTACCTCACAGTAAAGTAATTTAGTTCTGAGGGCAGCATGCTTTAACTTTGACATTCAAATGAAGAAAAGGTGGAAGAAAAAAAAAAAAAAAGCAGGTTGAATATTAACTCTAATTCTCATTTCCAAAATGATCCCTCAGATTAGGAGTCCTAAATGGGAAGACCTGTTACCTAGAGATAGGGCTGAAGGTCTGCACACGAGATAGGCACAGCCTAGGGCAGGTTCTGGGGACAGCTCCGGTCCCCACCCCGCGGGCAGAGCTCGGCTCCGTCCTGCGCCACAGCAGCTGCGGAGTCACTAGGCAGAACACTCCAAGAGGTAAGAGATGAATGAAGATTATTCCTAAATTCAGAGTGAGTTCCCTCCAGAGGGAGGTTGAATTACGAGGTGTAGGATGCTGAGGGCTGGTTTCCATGGCAGGGTCAGAGCGCCGTGCACCCAGCAGGTCCTGAGCTGTTCAATGCCCCAGGGGTTGTCTAGCAGAAGCTCCAAGGTCTAAGTGACCTCTGGAGCTGCTCAGTCAGCAAGGCTGGACATTGACAGAAGCTTTGAACAGTATCTGCTTTGGGAAAACCCCAAAAGTTCCATCTATTGTTCCGACTGACCCTTCTGGGAAAGAGAGCACCAACAGCTTGGACAGGGTGATGTTCTTCAGCAACAAAAATTTGAGCTGCAAATCACAAATATTATTTACCTCTATCTTCATCCAGTGCAGCAGAAAGGCGTAGCTTAGTTTTCAATTTCCAATTTTAAGATCAATGAAGGAAGTTTCATCCTCTTCATTGCATTATAAAAACTTTTTTCACTCATGCAGGTTGCATCATCTGATGCAGCCCAGGCACAGCACACCTCCTATCAGTGGTAGTTAGCTGAATGTGCACTCTCACAGCTCCTAATTTTGGGGAACAATAGTAAAAAGCCTTCAATGGCTGCTGCACAACACCTGTAAAGAGAGGTTTTTAAAAATACCAAATTCTCTCAGACAATCACCAGTCTGAAGATCCAGAAGACTGTAAAACAAATATTTTATTAGAGTTTTTCCTGCCGCTATTGTTGTTAGAATATTCTGCTGAAATCAGTAATTTTAGGAAAGACCTATCAACTAAATTCATATCAGAGTATCTGAAGTGTCCACTGAATTGGCTTAGGGCATTTCACACCACCTAGGCTCATAGGACTGAATCCATCTCAGCTCTTTGTGCCGTGGTTTATGTATTTCTGCCTACAAAAGGCACTTCTGCAAAACCAGCAGGCTTATCTGAATATTTCAGCGTCGCACACCCCCAAAATGCCCTTTCCAGGGACAATTCAGCATTCAAAAGCTGCTTAAACTGCACTACAATTTTAATGGTGCTTTGTGAAAATCTCTTGTTATGTATATTTGTAACGAGGCAGATTTCTCCTAATATCCACTACCAACCATTTGTCAAATCATGTTAGGAAAGCAAACTAGCAAGATGCAAAAGAACAACTGAAACAAATTTCTCAACTGAAATAAATTTCAGAAAAGCATAAAAAGACTTTTATAATTTTGCCTTTTATACATTTTTTATTCATTACTAAGCAGGTATTACTCTATTATAGTTTGCTGCCCTTGCCCACAATAATAGAAGAATCAGAAAATTAGCTATGATCTTCATCTGTGGATCCCAAAATGTTCCTATCCCTGCAGAAAAAGTAATTTGCAGATTCCACAGAGCTAAAAAGAACCTTGTCTATTTTAATGTCCGTCAGATTTCTATCAGCACTGAACATTTCAAAGGAAAGATTTCCAAAACAACATCTTCCATGTGCAGGACGAAGTGACTGTACTTAATAACTGTTTTAACAAAAGCTTCCTCTGCCCCATTAATTTAGTTGCCAGCCTCCGCTCCAGCAGCAGACAAAGAGTTAATGTCAAAATACATCTACTGATACCCCAATGTCCTTTCCCCATCCATTGTTTTCAAACTTCATTTGAATGGTCAGAAATTTTCTGCCTGAATAAACTCTCAACAGAAAAGAGAACTGGAGAAAACAGAAAAATGAGTAAAATAAAACCAAACTCTCTGGGCAATATAGAAAGGAGACCTGGTAATAAAATCACCAGTCTCTAGCACCAGCATTTATTGTGAAACCAAGGTTATTTAAAAATGTAAATTTTACTCCTAGAAGCAAAATTCTGTAATGGTGACAACATTCTGAGCACTATCATAAACTTGGTAAATTTATCTTTGGATGATTTGATACTCAGAAGAGCAATTAACCCAACTCTTTGGGACGCATTTATAAAAATTATTTTCAAAATAACAAATCCCTGCTTTTATGTTGCTGTTCCTGTCCGAGCTTTCCTTTAGACCAAAATTTAGGCAAATGCTACTAAAAGTTACTTGTAACTAATAGACAAGACCTTCCAATTACAATTGTTTTGCTCATGTTAGCATTCTCATTTTACTGTCAGGAGCAAAAACTCTATTATAAAAACCAAGAGCTGCATTTCAGTTATGGTTATCTATTGATTCAGTTACGATTGAATTGATCTCAAATTGTTTCAAGCAACTGTTCTGCACCCAAAACACCACATGAACCACAGAAACCAGATCAATAGATTTCAAGTGAAATAATTGTTTTCCTTTGTAAGACCCCATTACTCCTTGAATGCAGAACTGTTTGATTGACCTCCACGAAAGCAGCAGATGTGAATAAGCCAAGCACCTCAGGCTTTATTGGTTAAAGCGAGGCCTTGAAAATTACATGGAAGTGCAGGGAACGTGCTTGGAGCTGTGGGAAAGGCACAGCTGGAAAAGGAGCAAACCTGTGTTTGACTCTGATAACGGGAGAGCAGTAGGACACACAGGGAAACAACAGACTTCGGTAGTTACTCACTCATGAACAGACAGCAAAATATTTCACTACTCAAGAAAATAATTCAAGGATTCTCCAGTGACTGGTTTGGCTTACACAGCATTGGTATTAGTGAAGCTTTAGTCCTGTTTTGTGAAATTTCACACCACTGTGTCACTGAAGTAATTTTTTCCCAGCTCCTTACTAAATAATTGTAAGGCTTTCTGAGGGCAGTCATTTCCAGATTACCAATTTCCAGTGAAGCAGCTGAGGAAATCAGGGGCAGCACATGAATTCCACTGTCAGGATAAGACTTATACCAGATTAACAATTCAGTGGTGTGCCTGAAGTGAGATTTTATTTCTTTTAATAATAATAATACTGAAAACAACCTAAATGCTCACATTAGAGTTTAGAATGTTTTTGTAAGGAATCTTGGTTGGCTCCTTGCATGTATTAGACCTGGTCTGAGCTTTACTCTTTTACAAGCGCAATTAACTGCAAACACCTTGTCATAAACATTGCAAAAGGTCAAAGAGATAGCAACAATTTTGCTAAAGAGATAAATGATCAAATAAAACATTGAATTGTTAATTCCCAGGTGACAAAAAGCTGCATGAGTCAGATCAATAGAAAGACATACAGAACGAATTCTGGAATAAAGGGCGGGTCAACCTTGAAATGTTATTAACTCTCTCCTGTTGGTTTGCTGGGGCACATCCTGTGTTCCAGCAGGTAACAGCTCTGAGCAGGAAACTCATGCTCACAGAACTAAAACTGGGCAGCTGAGATTGTTGAAACAAAAAGTTCTGGAAGGATTCAGCTCTATTAACTTCACTTTTATTAAATATTGTCCAACACATATAGGCTCTCATTCCATCTTATTCCTAAATTCCAATAGGGAGCATATAAATGACAAGTTTATCACCTGAAACTGTGTTTTGAATGACTGCAGTCCCTTTTTTACCAGTGAGGTAGAATAGGCTCCTATTATCTGCTTATTTTTAGAATATTAGTAAGAATGTCAGGCTGCTGGGAGGGGACCACCTGAAGAAGTCCCTTCTGGAAACTATTAGATTTTTGAGACCCCTCCAGAGAAGATCACAAGATTGAAAGTTATATGCAAATAAAATCATCTCAGCATTATTTAATTAGGGACAGTTACAAGTAAAAGAGAGGCTTTTCCTAAAGAAGACTAAGCTACTCATGGAAGAGAAAGCATGGAAAATTGTAAAATGCTATCACAAATAAGCAACTCTCATATGCAGTGGAAAATATGTAGCAGTATCCATAGGAAGGAACTGAGGAGCTCACACTACTCCAAAGCATTAAACAGTGGAATAAAACACAGACAGCAATGCCTATAATGATCCCATCGGACACTTAAAAATGAACATTTCAAAGGTCAGGAATTTTACTTCTGCCCAATTGGATGCCAGTAATTTACATAAAGTCAAATAGCAGTGTAAATTCCCCCAGTCATATGCAAATGTAATCACCCCATGGCTCTAACAGCAGTTTTATGTCAGCCAGCATTAAAAATGTAGAGAAATCCCATCAAGTACATTGGGCTTAGGGATATAAGTAGCACAAGACATTGCATGACAAACATCTGTGCTGTACAAATGCCATGAAAACATATTTTACCCTGATAGCAAATTTTAAGGTGCTGTTAATGATTTTTATAAATTAAAAGAAACTCTCCTTTTGGAGTGCACTTCAGAAATATTTATATTTACATAAAAACTCGTGGTAACTTTGAGGTGTAATTTTAGCTTTGAAAAGAGGAAGGCACATTTGTGGTTTTCTCCTGAAAAGATATTTTCACTCTGCATTTTCTAAAAACGTCACTTTATATCTACAGCACAAGGCCTCAGGGCTCACTAAATTAATGGAGGTTATGCCGCTAAAATTAATGGTTCTGGGATCAGGACTGACTTAGGTTTTCCTACAGTATTTAAAATTTAAAGAGAAGCCTAAGAGTCTTCCACAAGTCTAATATAATAGTAATAACTAATACCCACTAAATGGGTCTGTGTCAAACCAGTCATTTAAGCCAATGGGTTTATGAAGCAAAAGGATGTAGCAAGTTTTTTCATGTAACAAAGGAGAGAATAAGCTGGTGTAAAACTCATATTTATTTGCTCATTTTTAGTTAGTTGAGATATAATGTTAGACATGACAGTATTTGTATCACCTGAGATACAACATAGAATAAAACTGTTCTGTGTTCTGCACATCATCTTTTTATCAACACAAGCCACTGATTTAAATAACTATTTTAAATTAAAGAGAAGAAAATGAGTAGCACTTCATACACACCTCCATCACCAGCAGTGATGCTGATGGAACATAAATGTTATTTTATTAAAGTATGTGGCACTTCCTAAATATCTATAAAATACAAGATGTCCCGGAGTGACTGCTGCACTGTCTAAATGCTTCAAAGTGCTCTCACAATTTGTTACAAATTTGATAACGTGACATCCACAAAGTCCAGCAGTTTAACTACAAAAGCCCTTCAGATTCACACATGGAGCCTGGCAAGATGAAGTGCAACTAATTCTCATGCAGTTTTGTTAATTACATCAAAAGATTGTGGTTTGACCTCAGAACTGTGGTCTTTTCAAGGAGAGAGAGACAACTGCTGTGAAAGTGCACATCTGATGCACTCGCAGCTTTCCTTGTTCCATTAAAAAGCTCCAGTCCCCTCGTGGGACCCCAGTGGCACAGACACAAACAGCAGTGTCCAGCAGGAGCGTGCTCAGAACAGGTGCTCCGGCTTTTTGTGGAGCACGTGGAGCATGTGGAGCGGGAACAGCCCGGGCTGTGCTCCCTCTCGGAGGCAGGGATGTACCTGGGAGCTATCCTGCCCTCCCTCACGGCTGGGGCAGGGTCCTGGCAGGCACTGTGCTCCCTCACACCTAAACACCAGGCAGGTACTTTCTGGAACAGACACAGCCTTTAGGGGTGAGACTCACAATCCAGAATATAGCATTAAATCAAAGATATTTCATCCCAAAAAGAAGCACATGGATTTAAATGCTGCTCAGCAGGACATTGAATAGAATAGGAGGCCACAGAACTACCCAGAATGGAAGCATTGCTGCACCAACGCAGTACAGTGAGAAACACACCCTTCCCACTGCCCTCAAAAAATACAGATTATTAGTAAGACAGCAATTAAAAACATCAGCTTTGACTGAACCTTTTTGGTTCTCTCCCTTTCCATCTTTTCTGCCTTCCTTGCACCCTGCCTGCATGGCCTGAAGCCCCTCAGGAAGGGGGCCTCCCACCGAGCAGTGTTGCCCAGCACCAGGGACAAAAGGGCTCAGCTCTGGTTTGTCCCTGCCCATTGCCACAGCAAACACAGGCAAGGAGGATGAAAATGAAATCTAGACAAATATGTAATGTACATACAATTGCTTCCTAATACAGGGACAGTTGCAACATCATCTTTTGTTCAAATCCTATGTTCAAACCCAAAGACACTAACCACAGGTACAGCTATCCACACAGAAGCCTTTATAGCTATTTCTCCATACAAACTGCTTCTGCCACACACCACAACTTTTATAACCACCTCCTTGAGCTCAAATTGTACATTTCAATACCACTGCTCACAAGAAGAGACAAAGCAAACACCAAGTCCTGAATCTCACTGATTCCCTCCCCATCTGTGTCACCAGCACAAGTGCTTGCATGTATTAAACAAAATTGCATGAGTATAAAATTGCAAGACCAGAATTGTTCATAAAATCAAACTGCTGACCTTTTATAATGGTAATGTAGGATTGCTGTGACTAAAGAAACAACAAAATTGCGTTGGAACTTTTTCAATCTGTGCTCACAGTTAGCCACAGATCTCTTCTGCTAAATTAACACAAATTGAAATGTTGTGATGCAACTCAGCAGAGGTGGAACATGATACAGTAAAAGGAGACCTAAGCATGTTGGTAAAGATAATTAAGAGTTTCTGCTTTCTAAAATTCAGACCTCAAACAAAACTTCATGCACAATTATACCCTGAATTTCTGTGGTTGATTACAATCTTTTCAAGTAAAAACTGAGCACTGCTGACACAAATGTCCAGGTGGAGTTACAAACCCAGTCATGAAGGCTAAACATTTCCTTCAGATTATAAAACTGAGGGAGAAAAGACAAGAAAAGCACTAAAAGTCCCCCAAGGAGCAGCTGTGACACACAGGGCTGTGTCACTGGTGTGGAGCTAACACTGCTGACACTGCAGTGTCTAACACAAAACTGCTTCAGTCCCACACTACCCTATAAAACACAGGCTGGTGCACAAAAAAACATCCATGACTTCAAACAATTTTCCACTTCTTTATTCCAAGTATTAGCAACTGCTGTGGTTCTTGGGGACTTGCTTCTCAAATAGCCACTTGTGCAGGCAGGAGAAGGCAAAACCTGGCTGCACTTTGCAGAACAACACAGGTGACTGTAAATACATCATCTCACACAGCCCTCATCTCTGGAAAATCGGGACACCACGTCTGTTATATTTTCATTTCCACCTGTGTTACAATGATCCCAAACCCATCTGTTAACAACATATTAAAGAGAAATAGTCATTTGTGTCTCTAAAGTCCCAGCAAACTTTGACAGAGTTCAGGACAGGTTTTAATTTAGGGCTGAATATAAACTAATGAGACATAAAAATGTGCCTTTGGTAATTCTTTTCCAATGCAGCAGGGGGGCATTTCTTCTCTGCCAGCTCCTCCTATTAAATGTCCATTAATGAGAAGTTCGGAATATCCTTTCAGAGCGTTCATTTAGGAAAACAGCTGAAACCTCTGAACTGTGGATCACTTCAAATCTCCTGTTCATACCACAGTTCACATAAACTCATTTTTCAAAATCATCTGCTCAATTTGAGGGTTCAGATTTTCTCTCCAATTCTCAGGGCATATATGTTATATCCTTGTTTTTAAAATCTTTATGAACACAGAATAATCTGTTCTCCGGCGCAGTGCCTCCCGAGGTTTCGCAAACAGCAGGATTTCTTTAATGCTTCTGATTGAATTTCCCTACTTTCTCATTTAAGAGTAGGAAAGCAACTTCTATTCCGCACCCCTCTTAGCAGATTGTGGCAAAAGAGGAGGGGGGGGGGGACGGGGGGGACGGGAAGGGCAACAGGGAAAAAAATTGGAGTGATGCT